>ML783781.1:293693-306236 GCA_009831015.1 Picea engelmannii
AAGCACTATGGCCCTTATAAGGTGTTGCAAAAGATTGGTACTATGGCATACAAATTGGAGTTGCCTGCATCTTCACGAGTACACCTAGTTTTCCATGTTTCATGCTTAAAGAAGGTTATAGGTGACAAGATCCAAGTTCAAACTATATTGCCAGAACTTGACGAGGAAGGAAAAATCATATTGGAGCTGGAAGCCATCACTGACACAAGAATTCACCAGCTGAGGAATAGATCCATTTTAGAGTATCTCATTAAATGGAGGAAACTACCGGCTGAAAATTCCACTTGGGAAGATGAGTCTTTTACACAGAAGCATCTAGAGTTAATCAATCACTGTGGACAACATGTGTCTCAAGGGGAGGGGAATGTTAAGCCCTAAATAGTGGCTCATTACCCCTTAATTGGGGAATATTACATTAGTAATATTATTTTATTTATGTCGGATTTATTCCATTAGTTGTAATTATACCTCCTAGTCTCCTATATATACCAAGGAGACATTTTCATTTGGAATCATCTTGTAATTGTACATTTATGTGGGCATAAGGAGGTTTCCCCCTTGAAGAGGCTTATTATCTGAATTTCTCTCTTTTTCAAGGCGTTGAGTACTTATTCTGAGGTTTTTCTATGCTATATTGATATTTGGTTCTTAACAAATGCTCATCACCACACTTCATCTTCTCTATGAAATTCACACCTTCTTCACTTCATCTTCTCTCTGATATTCGTACCTTCTTCACTTCATCTTCTCTCTGATATTCCCACCTTCTTCACTTCATCTTCTCTCTTATATGTGCACCTTTCTATGTCAAAGAATCATCATTATAGAAATCACTGACATCAGGTGCAGATCCACCTCTTCACAACTCTCAACTCTTATCTCAAGTGAACCAATCATGGTTGTATTTATACTCGTTTATGCTCAAATATTGTTTTAAGTTATTGGGCTGACTTGTGCCACAAGTTACAACTAACTTGTCCATTTACAACAACTTTGGGACCACAAGAGAACATCATTATGGGTCTTCAACTTTAAACCTGACATCCCCCCTATTTTCATAAATCGATCATAGGTATGGATTCATTTCCTTTGTCTATGTGAATGTTGCAGAAATTGAATATTGTAGAGGTGTTTCCTTCAAACCATTTACATATGACCATAGGCGCAGGACCACAGGCTTATTAATTTAAGCGTTGCATCCTCTTTCGCCCTTTGTTTATTTATTCCATACAACCTCAGGTGGTGACCAGGCGCTAAGCCAAGTGAGTGCTTGATCACTTATCAAAATCAACGATCACATTTTAATGTCACAATGAGATGGACGGTTCTCATTTGCTTCGGGACTTCAGCTATTCATGGCTCTCGAATTCTAGAGTAGCAATTCCTTTAGAGTGATTACCTATCGAATAAGTCATATAGTAGTGGTGACCACTTGTTTTCGGTTAACACTTCCACTTACGCTATCCTTCCACTGTACTTTATCAACGGTCGAGAACGATCCCAAATTAGATCGATGGTACGCTTTAACTTCGGCCTTCAGCACTTCGGGTGATTTCTCCTTCATTGTCCTTTAATCTTCTGGATTTCATTTCGCCAAAGTAGATTGGACGATTGGATGTTATTTTCACGATGAACGGTTCTCGTTCATTTCGAAACTTTGGGACTTTGGCCATTTTCTGGTGGTGAAACTCCCAAAGTAAAAACTTTCGGAGTGACATAACTTGTCGATGTCACTTGTTGATGTGGCATTGACTGAGTGGCTACCAAATGTCACTTAGATTTGTGACTCACGCATACTTGAAATGACAACTGCACTTTGACACTTGTCTTCATCTAATTACGCCACGTGTCCTTGCTGACGTAGATATCCTCATGTGGCACATATTCTTCTCCTGGATCTAACAGTCAAGATACTTCCCGAAGTGTTCCTCAAATCGGATGAATCGTGTCCATTTCGGGACTTTGGCCTTCGAGTAATCTTACTTGTTCTCAACTCTTTTCTTTCGAAGTGGTTAGCGCCGAAGTTGACCACTATTTTGTCCAACGATCATCATGTATTTTCTAGATATGATGGTCCTCATTTACTTCAGGAATTTAGGGCTCCAGTCTTCATCTTTTATTATCCTATCCTTCCACTTTACTCTATCCAACAGTTGGTATATTATCTAAAGTGTTCCTCGGATCGAATGACTCATGTCCACTTCGGGACTTCGGCCTTTCTTACTTCTTGTTTTACCCGAAGTGTAACCTCCTCACAAATTTTAACCCGAAATGAATGTTGTTTATTTATCATGATCTTAGATCAACGACTCGATCTTCCTGTGATGATTATTTGCCTTGGTTTAAACCCAACGACTCTTCTTTTTCCCAAAAATTTACCTACGATCAGATGGCTCACGTTTACTTCGGAACTTCGCCTAAAATTCCTTCACGCACACTTCATTTGTTTTTACTCGAAGTGGTCAAAGTCAGGCTGACCATGTGTGTGCCACTTCCATGATCTATGGTTCATGAATTACTCTGTCCTTCCACTCAACTTTATCCAACGGTCGATGTGGATTGTGGAACCATAACTTGTGTGTGTTTTAGTTCATCACCCAAACTACGCAATTTGAAGTTGTGCGATTGTTGGTGGATCAACCACAGTCATCGATCTTTGAGTCAATGAGATCTGACGACCTAGACTAATTGTGGGATTGGAAATAACGTGTAGTTTAATTCTCCCTTCACGCTCCTTAATCAATCCCTGCCCTTGATCTGGCGCTTGCGTAGCCAACGGTCCTGATTTGTCCTGTGGGGATTTCGATCTTGATCACGTTTTTGCACTGCGCTTTCCCTTATGATATTTAGAGTGAATTCATCTGCACCTCACGTTATGTCTTCTACGTGACTACTCCTTAAAATTGTCTCAATGAACAAGAGTCTTTGCAAGCTAAATCTCCTAAGATTTAATCTTTACATATTGTCAAACAATTTGACATCAATGACAAAAAATCAATGATACCTACGTATATTTATTTGACATGAACTCAGCATACGGTTATACTGTTTGACATCAATGACAACACATTGATGACACTATGTCCAACAATCTCCCCTTTTGTCATTGATGGAAACACACCAACTTCATACATAATCTCCCCCTGTGATGATGCTTCTCTCCTATGAAGTTACTCTCCCCCTTTGACATCAATGGTAAAGGATTTCTACTCCTATGATTTGTCTGTCTATATGTTGTTGATCAATATCTGAACTCCAGTAACTCACACTACAATCATTCTCTTCCTGTCCCGACTGAATGACTCCCCATGTTAATCTACTTTCTCTTCCTCTTTATTTCTAAAAGAGTATCTCTTCCTGACAAGGTATCTCCTCTTGTTATCTCTACAGGATGTCATGTATATCATTTTGTACATCATAATGTTGTTGTTGCAGATACTGCTACCCTACTGGAACACTACGTAATTGTAGCTCATATTTTTCAAACGACCCTTGGGTCTATCCATTGATTCTCATCGATCTCTAGCCAGATGTATCCATCTCTATCCATGATAATTTTCTTCAATTTTTCAATCTCCTCTTCTTTTTCTTCTAGCTGGATATCTTGCTCAAATATTATCTTTTCATTGTCTTTGAGCATTTTCTTTATTTCCAAGATATGCTTTTGACTCTTTTCAAGAAATTATTTAGTGTAGTCATGAATATATCTATAGTCTGAATAATTATGGTCATAGTGATATTCATAAAGACCCCAATCAAATTTATGTTTGGCCTTTGATAGTTCTTCTTCTACTTCTTCCACGGGATAAAAGATAACAAAACTCTCTTCTATTGTATCTGAATCTTGTTATTTACTTGCAGGGGAGAATTCAATATCAACATTATTGCAATCGAAAGATTGTGGAGAGTCTTTACCTTTATTGATGGATGAGTCTTCCTCTTCATCCTTGATAGGAATGTCTTATGTGTCTTCTCTTTTGATTTGATACATCTTTTCTAAATTTAGCCATAATTCCTTGGCGGATGTGCATAGTCCCATGCTTGCCTTGACGGTATATGATAACCCATTGAGAAGAATCTTCAATGCCACTTCATTGTTCTTCCTTAATCTTCTTTGGGCTGCAAAATTGGATGGATTCTTTGAGGTAGTTAAGTCTCAGGGCTTGCTTACTACTGGATTCCAAAAGTTAGATCCTCTTGACTTCAAATATTGTTTCATATTTTCTCTCCATGAAGAATAATTTGTTCCATCAAATAAGGGAGCTTCAATTGTGGAGAGAGCCATTTGTCCACCCATTTATTTAGAATCTACCTTCTAGTGTTTAAATTGTGCTGAAGGAACCCACTCTGATACCAATTGTTGAACATACCAGCCACAATAAGAGGGGGGGAGGGGGGGGTGAATTAGTGTGTGGAATTTTATAACTTTTCTTCTTTCAAGTTAGCAATTAAAACATAATTGTACACATTAAGAACAATCAAATCATAATCACAATGAACACAAGAGATATCAGATGTCTGTATAAGATTTTGTATAATTTATATATATATATATATATATATATATATATATATATGACTATAGTAATGGGGGTTTTCCCAACACCAATTGTTTTGTATCAGCACCAACTGAAGTAAGGAGCATTAACTCCTAGGAGACCACCAACTCTTAAGAGAGAACCAACTCTCAAGCAAGACCCAACTTTCCACAAGACCCAGCTTGTTGATAGAATGCAATCTATCCAAATAGAGTTCATATAGTAGTTCAACCAACTCAAATAGCAGTCATCCATTTATTGAATCTGCTCCATCTCATGATCATAGGTATACCACAAATGCTCATCACCACACTTCATCTTCTCTCTGAAATTCGCACCTTCTTCCCTTCATATTCTCTATGATATTCACACCTTCTTCACTTCATCTTCTCTCTGATATTCCCACCTTCTTCACTTCATCTTCTCTCTAATATGCGCACCTTTCTATGTCAAAGAATCATCATTATAGAAATCACCGACCTTAGGTGTAGATCCACCTCTTCACAACTCTCAACTCTTATCTCAAGTGAACCAATCATGGTTGTATTTATACTCATTTATGCTCAAATCTTGTTTTAATTTATTGGACTGACTTGTGCCACAAGTTACAACTAACTTGTTCATTTACAACAACTTTGGGACCGCTAGAGAACATCATTCTGGGTCTTCAACTTTAAACCTGGAATCCCCCCTATTTTCATAAATCGATCGCAGGTATGGATCGATTTCTTTTGTCTCTGTGAATGTTGCAGAAATCGAATATTATAGAGGCGCTTCCTTCAAACCATTTACATATGA
Source organism: Picea engelmannii (assembly GCA_009831015.1). Taxonomy (NCBI): domain Eukaryota; kingdom Viridiplantae; phylum Streptophyta; class Pinopsida; order Pinales; family Pinaceae; genus Picea; species Picea engelmannii. Next base: position 299,030 of record ML783781.1, read on the forward strand.
CCATAGGTGGAGGACCACGGGATTATTAATTTAAGATATGCATCTTCTTTAACCCTTTGTTTCTTTATTCCATACGATCTTAGGTGGTCACCAAGAACTAATCCAAGCAACTGCTTGATCACTTATCAAAATCAGTGATCACATTTTAATGTCACGATGAGATGGATAGTTCTCATTTACTTTAGGACTTCAGTTATTCGTGACTCTTGAATTCTGGAGTAGCAATTCCTCTAGAGTGATTACCTACTGAATAAGTCATACAGTAGTGGTGATCTCTTGTTGTCAGTTAACACTTCCACTTACGGTATCCTTCCATTGTACTTGATCAACGATTGAGAATGCTCCTGAATTAGATCGACGATACACGTTAACTTCGACCTTTGACACTTCGGGTGATTTCTCCTTCATTGTCCTTTAATATTATGGATTTCATTTCACCGAAGTAGATCGAACGGTTGGATGTTATTTGCGCGATGATCGGTTCTCGTTCAATTCAAAACTTCAGGACTTTGGGAATTTGTTAGTGGTGAAACTCCCGAAGTTAAAACTCTTGGAGTGACGTAACTTGCTGACGTCACTTGTTGATGTGGCACTGACTGAGTGGTTGCCACACATCACTTAGATTCATGACTCATGCATACCTAAAATACCAATTGCACTTTGACACTTGTCTTCATCTGATTACGCCATGTCTCCTTGTTGATGTAGATCTCCTCATGTGGCACATGTTCTTCTCCTAGATCTAATGGTCAGGATACTTCCCGAAGTGTTCCTCATATCAGATGACTCATGTCCACTTCGGGACTTTAGCCTTTGGGTAATCTTACTTTTTCTCAACTCTTTTCTTATGAAGTGATCAGCACTGAAGTTGACCACTATTTTGATCCAACGATCATCATGTATTGTCCAGATCTGATGGTCCACATTTACTTTGGGACTTTGGGGCTCTGATCTTCATCTTTTTTTATCCTATCCTTCCACTTTACTTGATCCAACAGTCGGTATATTATCCGAAGTGTTCCTCAGATCAGACGACTCATGTCCACTTCAGGACTTCGGCCTTTCTTACTTCTCGTTTTACCCGAAGTGTAACCTCCCTACATATTTTAACCCAAAATGAATGTTGTTTGTTGATCGTGATCTTAGATCGATGGATCGATCTTCCTACGATGATGCTTTGCCTTGGTTTAAATCCAACGGCTCTTCTTTTTCCCAAAACGTTACCTACGATCGGATGGCTCACGTTTACTTCAGAACTTCGGCTAAAATTCCTTCATGCACACTTCGGTCAATTTTACCCGAAGTGGTCAAAGTCAGGTTGACCATGCGTATGCCACTTCCATGATCTATGGTTCATGAATTACTCTGTCCTTCCACTCAACTTGATCCAACGGTTGATGTGGATTGTGAAGCCATAACTTGCTTGTGGTTTAGTCCATCGCCCAAAATCCATAATTTGAAGTTGTATGATTGTTGGTGGATCAACCACAGTCGTCGATATTTGATTCAATGAGATCTAACGATCTAGACTAATTGCGGGATTGGAAATAATGTGTAGTTTAATTCTCCCTTTGCCCTCCACAATCAATCCCTGCCCTTGATCTGGTGTGTGTGTATCCGACGGTCCTGGTTTTTCCTGTGGGTATTTCGATCTCGATCACTTTTCTGCACTGCGCTTTCCCTTCTGAGCTTTAGAGTGAATTCCTCTGCACCTCACGTTATGTCTTCTCGGTGGCTACTCCTTAAAACTGTCTCAATGAACAAGATTCTCTGCAAGCTACCTCTCTTGAGCTTTAATCTATGCATATTGTCATATTGTTTGACATCAATGACAACACATCAATTATACCTGCATATATTTATTTGACATGAACTCTACATACTGTTATACTTTTTGACATCAATGAAAACACATTAATGACACTATGTCCAACAATAATTTCATCAACTAATGATCTAGCCATGAATATCTTAAGCAATGGTGGGGATTGGTCTTCCTAGCTAGGATGTGGAGCCATTGGTCGACCAAGTTTATCTAAGGTAATGGTGAGGGATGTAGTGGATGTAGACACGACAACCATAGGTGTAGCCATGGTAGATGCAACAAAGGGGGTTGCAGTAGGGAAGACATGTGCAAAGATAGTGTGAGGGTGTCTTTGAAGCTATGGTGGGAGTGGAAAACAATAAACTCCCATCGGTTGTAATATCAGGAAAAGTTCCATGTGGGGAGAAAGTAGACTACCAATGGTTCGAGCATAGTGGCCACAAAAAGGACCCACCATGTAATACAAGCAACAAATTCCAACCCATTTAGGCTACTACAGAACCATGAAAATACGAGTCCTTATATTTAACATAATGTATTTGAATGGATGTAAAGGCATGTTTTTTGTAATACCTCATGCCAAAGCAAGATGGATGGAGAAGGTGCAATATTGATGGAGAAAGATGGTTGTGGTGGATGAAATAAAACTAATTGTGCATGCATATACATTTTTAATATGTTATATTAGTACAAAAACATGAAAATCAAACAAAATAAGAAAACAAATTTCACATTAACCATATTTAACATGACACATGTAATGAAAAACATATCGCTATAAGACATGGTAATGAAATCTCCTTAGACTAGTTTTAGTAAAAGATTGACAAAATTACTTGTTGGGCCACTTTCCAATCTTTATTGAGGGGCAACACATTCTCAATTGATCTTTCATCTTATTAGAAGGGATTAATTCCCTTGCTTTTTATGTCTTATCCAACATCTCCCCAATTAATTACCATGTAGGAATATTAACAACTAGAAAGAGAATGTATATTTGATAATGTTATTTGTTTCACTTTTCTCAATAACAGAAGGACTGACAAAAAATTGTGGAGCTAGATTATTTATAGGGTTGGGATATCCAAGATCAATTTAATGAAAACAATATTCTGATTAATGACGATTGTAAACTTGTGCACTTCTTTTCTTGAAAAGTATGTTATGATTTAACCTTGGGAGAAGAAGAAATTAGATGGTCGTGCTCAAAACAAAATATGTAGGAAAATAAATGTATTCATAGTGTAATAGTTGTGTCCAATTGCAACTATTACAATATACCGAGATATTTTTAGGAAGACTCTTTTCAAATTACCTTCAATGTAGATCTTGAGCAAAGGAAAAAGTTGGAAAATTTACCCTATCAAGTAGCAAGGAAACAAACTTACCCAATAGTCTCTAGAGTGTTTCTAATGGCCATGAGTGTTGGCATTCAAATACTCAAGAGGTAAGTTGGTCATTCACACTCAAATTGAGATTGAAGATAAAAATTATGTGATTCAAATTCATATTCATATAGGGAAATGATAGTAGCTTCTAGGTTCCCTAATCTATGTTGGCATTGCTCTTAACTATGGTTTAATTAAAAAACACATGTAATTCCTGTAATTTATTTATGGTTACGATTTTACACATATCTGACTTATAACTTGAGTTCAAAATTTTGGGGAAAAAATCATAAAGTCATTTAAATATTTGTGTGTGAGGTTCCCCAATGGAGCTCATTATTGCAACTATTGCATCAACCGTGAGAGAATATGTATCCTACCACTTGGATGTAGGATCATAATCTCATAGGAGCTATACATGTCAAAAAATAAAACACAAGACAAATACTTACAATTATGTTTATCGAATACTTGTCAATTGTCAAATTATACATGATCAATGAAAATATAAAAAAATATATTTCATACTAACCTCATGCAGAAAATATTCTTCCTAAGAGCCTATATTGGCCTATAACAAGTATGTCCATAATGAAAACATCAATTAGGATCAACTAGATTGTAACCATAATGGCCAACTTGGCCAGATCTTGTGCCTAGTCTAGAATTGGCAACATGGCCTAAAGGCCCTACACCTTGTGGTCTAACATTGTTGCTTAGGGATGCCTCTTGATGGGATGTTGCCACAAATATGCTATGTTCAAATAAATTGTGTCATGGACAATATCATAGTACTAGTGGTATTGATCCTATCTCCAAGATGAGGTGGTGGGTGGGGGGGTTAAGGGGTTAAAGATACACCTCGGAGGGGGCTCTCAATGGGTTACTCTTGGCCCTTTCTTGATCCTAAGAAAATCCAAACCAACCCCTTGGAATTCACCGATGTCAAAATAATTGACATGTCAACCCATAATAAGTTCAACCCATAGTTTAGAAATAAAATACAATTTAACCTCCCTATTATTGCATAGGGTTTTATCAAATACCATAAACCACATTTCCATCTAGTTGTCATTCCATGGATGGAATACACACTAGTCCATGCAAAGAAACAACTTTCTTGAATCAGGTGGTCAGTTAGTTCTAAGGTCAATAAACAATTGAACAATCATCTCTTTGGTTATATGCCATTTTTTTACTTCTTCCTTATGTTGGTTGACTAGTTCTCTCTCATCCTAGCCCTATATTAAGATATGTCATGTAATTGGGGGTTAGCGTTTGGGTTCAGATTGGGATTTTGCTCCATACTAGTGGAATAAAAACAACATTTAAACAATACAAAAGAACTTTACATATTATGTAAATTTGTATAATTTAACAAACAAAAAATTGAGAATTGGAATAAAATCTAACTAGAAATAGAATTCCTCTATTGGAAATGTTTAAGTGCCAAGTTTGAACTAAATCAAGAAAAAAATACCCTCACAGTTGAAAAAAATATGGATAAAAAGTGCCACGGGTTGAAAAAAAATAACGAAGAAAGGGATTGTCATTATTTTTAATTTATGTAGACAAAAAAGAATGCACATGTTTTTAATGTGTGTATATTTTTTTACATAAATAACACTCACGTGGATTCAATGTGTGCACTCAATCCATTGCATGGAGCTTTGGAAAAAAATGAAGTTATTTAAGCAGGAATGAGTGTGCATTCTTAAAGTGTATTCACATTCTTGAATTTCACAATAATTGTGCATTCCCATTGCAATGAATTTGGGAACCAACTTTGTGGGTCCACCCTTTTATTTTGGTTGTAAGCCAAAGTTTCAACTTTATCCCATCTCTAATTATAAGATTGGAAGATTTATAAATCCTCAAATTAAAAAAATTTCAAGTACAACAAGATCTATGAAAGGTTGAATTGCTTTTAAAGGGTAGATAAATATTCTCCAAGTATTTGCTTATGTGACAATGGAACAATGCTTATAAAGAATTATAATAAAGTATTTCTACATTTATAGTAACATGTTTCTAAGTTATGAAAATGATGAAAAAGTTATATATATATATAGATGGGAGGTAGCAGACTACCTAGATTTTAATCTTTTTTTAATATTTTTCTCATGATTATTACTTTTAAAAAACTAAACAATAATCATAGTAACTTTGTTTCATTTTGAAATTTAAAAATATAATACAAATTTAAAGATTTAATTATAAAGCATTTTGTATTTTTTAGTTATAAAATACAATAATAATTGCTTTTTAAAATTATATGTAATCTTGTTTGTGAGTTTCCAATTTAAAAAAACTATGAAAATTTAAGTCATGTATTTCATTAACCAATAAACTACAATCATTTATGTCTTGTTCCTAAACCTATGTTTTGTAGTGTTGTTAATATCACTTAATTACATAATCCTATAAGGTCTTTAAAATTATTATTTATGAATTTATTTTTTTTTAATTATTATTTATGAATTTATTTTTTAAATAATTGATATTGACCATTTTTTTAGGCAAGAAACTTATTTTTTAAATATATAAAAAAGATTTAAATTAATACAAATTCCTTAATTTACATATAATTGATATAAAAGAAAATATCTAAAATATATAAATATTAAAAATGTTGTATTATTACTTTGTAATGGTCAAATCTTATAAACATTGATTTAACTATAAAGAAGTTGCAACTTACTCATACGAATACCGCCCAATGTATCATCTTCATCAAAATCTTTATACTCTTTGTAAAATTATAAATAAATAATGATTGATGCTACCCATTATGTTTCTCAACCGAACCAGTCTAGCGGTTCGTAGCATCAACCGCTAGAAATCTTTATAATCTTTGTAAAATTATTGAAGAAATAAAGATAATTATCTTTCATTTAAGATAATTTTTTATTAAAAAATTTAAAATATATTAAGATAAAAATTTATTATAGAAAATATAAACTTTAAAACATTTTTAACAAAAATTAAAGGACAAGCTACATGTTTTTTCAAAATTTCAAATTCAGATGCATATAAGTGCACTTGGTATAATTACTTTGAAACATAGAACATTATTTGAGCAAAGCTTTGGTTTAGCATTGAAAACTACTCTTCTCTTCGGGAGGAATTTCAAAAAGATTGTAAGGTCTCCCCTTCACTTGCTAGATTATCTCTTTTTTTACCTTAAAGGAGAGTTCTATGGCAATAGGAGGGAGAGCACATCTAAACAACAAAACAAAAAATAAATAGGTATTCACACAAAGTACTTTGGAAACTTCACGTCCATGTGGTTTATTTGATATTTCACCTCTATAATGTTCTTTTAAAACATAGAGGTAATTGTTCTATGTCTTGAATGGTATTCTACAGAGAGTTAATGAACCAATGTAAATCCAAAGAGTTCTCACCATTCTTTCAATTAAGAATCGATCAATGTAAATCCAAATAGTTCACATCATTCTTTCAATCAATAATGGATCAATGTAAATCCAAATAGTTCGCATCATTCATGCTTTCAGATATTTGCAGAAGAGATGTGAAAGAAAAAATCATGGACCAGTGTCGACTACTATGATAGATTGTGGTTGGATTGATGGATGGTCATGGAATCATTTGACCAGATATTTGAGGACTTCATATAATTGTGTGTCATTATTTATATAATCGTGCATTGTTCCTCTTACTCATTGAAGGTTTCCTTGAAAGTGATTGATCGAGGATCGACCTGACATGAAAGTCGACTGGAGTTTCGACTGAGTCCTTAAGGAGAGGCACAAGTTTAGGGGGAGAATCCCTTTTCCATTGATGTCAAAGGGGGAGATTTGTAGACATGGGGAGAATTATTTCTATGGATGGTGGATCATGTGTTTCATTGCAGGATTTACATCAATGACAAAGGGGAAGATTGTTGGAATTATTGTCATTGATGTCAAAGAATTAATGATGTCATATTACAGCATCACAATACACACAACATTTCCAATATATATATATA
>ML783781.1:309788-323575 GCA_009831015.1 Picea engelmannii
AGGAGAAGAAGAAATTAGATGGTCATGCTCAAAAAAAATATGTAGGAAAAGAAATGTATTCATAGTGTAATAATTGTGTCCAATTGCAACCATTACCATATACCGAGAGATGTTTAGGAAGACCCTTTTCAAATTACCTTCAATGTAGATCTTGAGGAAAGGAAAAAGTTGGCAAATTTATCCTATCAAGTAGCAAAGAAACAAACTTACCCAATAGTCTTAGAGTGTTTCTAATGGCCATGAGTGTTGGCATTCAAATATTCAAGAGGTAAATTGGTCATTCACACTCAAATTGAAATTGAAGATAACAATTATGTGATTCAAATTCATATTCATATAGGGAAATGTAGTAGCTTCCAGGTCCCCTAATCTATGTTGAAATTGCTCTTAACTATGGTTTAATTAAAAAGCACATGTAATTCCTGTAATTTATTTATGGTTACGATTTTACACATGTGTTATTTATAACTTGAGTTCAAAATTTTGGTGAAAAAATCATAAAGTCATTTAAATATATGTGTGTGAGGTGCCCCAATATTCTTCCTAAGAGCCTATATTGGCCTATAACAAGTATGTCCATAATGAAAGCATCAATTAGGATCAGCTAGATTGTAACCATAATGGCCAACCTGGCTAGTTCTTCTGCCTAGTCTAGAATTGGAAACATAGCCTAAAGGCCCTACACCTTGTGGTCTAACGTTGTTGCTTGGGGATGGCTCTTGATGGGATGTTGCCACAAATATGCTATGTTGAAATAAATTGTGGCATGGACAATATCATAGTACTAGTTGTATTGATCCTATCTCCAAGATGAGGTGTTGGATGGGAGGGTGTTGGCCCTTGAACAAGTTTTGAAGATCATTGGTCATGTTTGAACTATTTTGGGACTTCGACAAGCTATTGAAGGTAGAGAACAAGTCGAAGCAGAGATCACAGGATCTCGGCCCCTTGTTTAGGTCTTTTTGGGATTTGGGCTTATGTAATGGGTATGGGGATGTCGGCCCATGGGTTTACCCATGTTTAGGCCCTTTTGTAATGTATAAATAGATGTCTAGGCGATGTAAGAAAGGGGTTGGTAACTTGCTAAGTGCTAAGTGCAAATTGTAAATGATTTGTGCATGTTGTGTTGAGAACTTGCATAGCTAAGTGCAAGTGAATGTAAGAGACTATGTAAAGGCTTTGTGTTGTAACCTAGCTCGGGGGAAGGAGGATCTAGTGAAGTGTGTGTAGATCTCTTTTCCTATGCGGAGTAGGATCTTATGGCTCTGTGCATGTAGAATATTGATAGAAGACAATAAACAGAAGAAGAGTTGGTGGATGTAGCCCCAGGCTAGGGTTGAACCACGTATATCATATGTTGTGGTTTCTTTGTGCATTATGGTTGTTTTAATGTTTATATGATTAATGCTTAATGCAATGATGTATGCTTAGATGGATATGATATCTTAGTGCCTAATAATGTGAATAAGATGCTAGATCTGATCTATGTTGATATGTTGAGTGCCTGAATATATTAGATATGGATGAATATTGTGATGCTCTATTATTAGGGTCTATCTGCGTTGTAAACTAAGGTTGAATACTAATGAACTATAACTGCTAAGTGTTATGTTAAGGTGTGAAAATCACATATCTCTGTCCCAGCTAAGGTTGCAGACATCTGAGTCCTGCAACCACCCCTGCCTCTACCTCGGGTGAGACTTCATCTGCTTCGCAGGTGTTGCCGAAAGGGCCGATAGTTAGGGTTTTGTTGGTGTGTTGTTGAAGCATTGAACCTTGGGTCTGCCCCGTGTGCCAACAAATGGTTCCGTTGTCGGGACCTAAAACTGTGGTTGCTGGGAACTGAAGAAAAGAGAAAGCTCTGTGCGTAGATCTGTTGCCCTAGTGCATAGTATTCTACTTGACTTGTAAAGATCTATGCTAAGAAGAGAAGTCATATCTGAAGAAAAGAGGTAAGATCTTGAAGCTTTGGGCTCTAATAAAGGTAAGAACGGTGAATTTTTTTTATTGAAAAGGTAAGATAGGTGAAAATTTTTGTTTCAAAAGTATGGATTTAGGTATGTTTGATCAATTTTGTCCTAACTTGAAAACTAGGTTACAGCTAGAAGAAAGAAGATTTGATATGAGTAGATCTGATAAGAATAGTGAAAGATATGTTATCCCTATGCATAGAAAGAATGTTTGGACTAACAAATGGATGCAGTATCCTAGAAAGAATTTTTTGCAGGTTAGCTACTATGATCCTAGTGCGCAGTACAAGAAAGGTTGGGGACCATTTAAAAGAAAAAGAGGATTAACCCTTTGTTACAGTTGCAGAAGACCGGGACATCTTGCTAAGGAATGCCCTGGTAGAATACCTAGTTGTATTTGTTGTAAAGATATGGATCATGAAGTTTTGGATTGCCTTAGAATGATTGCTAAGGTTGAAAGAATGAATATGAGACAAGAAAACCCTAAGGAAGGTCAAGAAACTGAGACCATGACAGAACCCCAGAAAGAATCAGAGAATGTATTACTACAAATGAAAGAAACCCTAAATGATCACAAAAATATCAACTTATCATAGATCTTCAAAGAAAAATAGTGCATAGAAACAAGAATAGGAGACTTCGACATTGACTGTATTCTGGATAAGGAAACAAAGGTGAATATCATGACAGAAAGAACCTGAGAAATTTTAGGAAAGCCTGTATGATTCCTTCATTGGGAGGAATCGGATTATTTAGAGGAAATTTGATAACCTTATGTGGAAGACTCACCCAGATATCTATGAGTGCTCGTGGAACTTCAACAGAGGAAGATTTTGAGGTTGTTAAATTTATTGAGAGCAGTGCCCCATTTGCTATGTTACTAGGAAAAACCTGGATTGAGAAGGATCAGACCAGAAGTAAAGAAGAGGAAGCCCTAGAACAGAAAAAGAAAGAACTAAGAGACTTCATGAAAAAGAGGATAGCACACTTACTGAAAGAACAAGAGGACCAGTTGAAGCTACTGAGGACCATAAATTTGGATGTCGAAGTTGAAAGAAACCAGGAAGACTTAAACCACCTGCCTATACAGGAGAATAAAGCATCTACCCCAGACAAAGAAGAAGTATTACTCTCTAACCCTATGAAATAATATCAACAGCGTGAAGTTACTATGTTAAGTACAGATAAGAATCGGAATGGAAAAAGGAATACTGAAACGAAGATCACAGGGAAGAAGGCTAAAAAGCTCAGTAAGAAGAGAGAAAAGATAGAAAATTTGCAGGAGGTTCCAGAGGGAACTTCGCGGAAGGAAGGTTTGCAAAAATGGAACTTCGTTAGGACATCAGAACATCGCAACATGGCACTTCACCATGGAAGAGCTATATAACTGTTCTTGGCATTATGACCATTAGACCGATGCTCTCGAACGATTAGAACAACAATTATGACCAGAAATCTCACCATCAGACAGTTGGGACCGAGCCGTAACAGACAGAATTGCATTGATGAAGGCCTCTCTCCCATTGGAGATATTTGTTACTTCGTTCTCTACTTAGTCCATCAACTGTTTCACCGAGAAAAATTTCGCAAATTGTATCTGAGACAAAAAAAGAACTCATTACTACCATGTTGTGTTTACTGAGATCGACACAGGTTCTACTGCATTGAGCATTCATTCATCAACCTGAGTTATCTGATATTAGGCATACATGTTGGACGAACTTAGGGTCGTAGAGAATTCGGTTGAAGAAGTTCTAATCAATTTAATAGCCGAAAAAGTAATGTTCGCAGGAATTCAAGCTTCCTCGATGAGAGGAGTGCAAGCCTCTTCGTCAATTGCTCGCGCATCTAGACCATCCCAACCTACAACCGAGAAAATAACCAAGCATTGAGATAACTTGGCGAACGTGAATTTAATCCCTACTATCCTTCCTAACTACATACCACCTCTAGCCGGCGTGGTGAGTCATGGCAGTGTCCCTAGAGACTTCAATTACACTCTGGTCACTGCGTACCTCTCGAAGGGGATACGTACAGTTCGACCACAGTTGGATAAGATCATGGCATTAAAATTCAGCGACTTCAACCTAGGGGATCGCAAGAACTACAACGTGCTCTCTCCTTACAGGTATTTGACTAGGACGAAGGGGAAGAAGTCAAGGATAAACCCCCAACCATAGACTATGGACCTCGCATAGTCCATTGTCCTAAACATAATGAAGATACCACATTTTGGAAGGCACCTAGAGGTTAACACGTGCGTTAAGATCCTGCTATCATGCTTCCATTGTGGCTATCTATGGCTAGATAGACACATCACCATCGATCCGACGCTGATCCATAGGATCACTGTATTGAGCATGCAGGGACCCAACCCTCAAGACTTCTACCAAGGGAAGGTTGCAGACCGCGCCCTTGCACAGTGGATTAAATATACCTATGGTGATGTAGAAAAGGGGATGCAATGCTACAAGGTAGCTTCCATTCAGAATGAAGCAGTGCGCCTGGCCTGCCAGTTGATCGCAGAAAAACTAGTGAGAAACACCAGACCCACACAGGTCATAGGGTTCGTTGTTGACCTCGCTGGAAAATGCGTGGAAGGACTACAAATGAACTGGGAAAAGTACTTAGTCAACCAGTTAGAATTGGATTTCCACAAAGATCTTAATCAGGTCTATGACTTCCATTTTAGTTGGTTGTTGATCCTCATCGCGTTTACTGCTTGGGAGATGTCGGAAGGTGCGACCTTCCCTGACATTGAGACGTTCGAGCCTCTCACTACGAAGTTCACCGCGCTCTGGTATTTGAGCGATATGGGGAAACAATGGAAGTCGAACGTAATATTCCATACCTACTATCTCCAGTTAAAGAGGGATATTGGGGTTGTCCCTCGTATGATGCCGAACACCTTGCACCGGTTCAGACTCCTTATGAAGTTTCACGTAGATCAATACTTTATCTACATCACTGCACATGCAGACGGAAGTAAAGAAGAGCTTCAGTCATACTATAAGCTCATAGAGGAAGACCTAGAAGAGACAACCAAGGACTGGCATGCAAAGATCCTTATCCCTACTGACCCCACATAACTATCTGATCCCGAACTAATCAGCAGCCCGGAGGCCACTCATGAAGAGAATGACACAACTGGAACTAGCAGAATGAAGAAGACCAAAGAGGTCTATCAACTGAGCAGTGCATCATAAGAAACTGCTTCATAATCACCTAGACGAGGAGGTGATGACGAAGTAGATAGAGAAGATAAAAATGGAAAAGAAGATCAAAAGAAGCACGGTGAAGTAACACCGCCTAGGGATCCTTCTTATGAGACTGATCCATCTAAGAAAATAAAGGTTTCCCCCATGAAACCTACCTCGCGGAAGAAATCCAAAGCTACTAAGACTAAGCTGCAGATTGTACTCACGCTCGATGACTTTGACTTCATCATTGCAGTTGCATCAGACACCTTGCAAGATATTATGCAGAACACTGAAGCCAAACAAGCAAACATGTATGATAGAATTGAGACGGAACTAAGAGGCATACAACATGCCCTGCAATCTGGTCGTGCAGTGTCCACTGCGCCCCGCCATTAGAAGAACCAGAGTTGGGATATGAGCCTACCCAACTCCACAGAATAGTTGATGCGACCGAAGCTCGCCTTCGTCATGCACGAGAAGAAAAAGAACAGGCCACAGTGGCCCTAAAGAAAGTACAAGAGGAAGTGGTAGAGCAATGGCAAGTTGTGCAATGGGAGAAAGACGACCACCAAACCGAGTTCGAGGAGGAAAGAGCGTAGATCCAGCCAGAATAAGAATAGCTGCTCATGAAGCAGGTTGGAGTAAAAGAAGCAGTCAATAGAGAACTTTGCTATGTGACAGGCTTAGAGAAAAAAGCAGAAGAACCAGTGGAGCATCAAGTAGCACAACTTGTTGAAGCCATCCAACAACTTCAATAGAAAATAGCATACCTAGAGCTATAAGTAGTGCCAAGCACTCCACAGGACGTGCGAGACCAAAGAGAAGCCACTTCCCGAAGCACAGTTGAGAGAATCAAAGCCTTAGCTTTGGAATGTAAACATATTAGCAGTATAAGTGCACAGACTTACGAGCAACTTACTGAAGACCCTGAACTGAAGACACTGGAGTCACAACTCCAGGAGGCAAAGCAGCAATCAGTGACAGTACAGGAGTAGCTGAATCTCCTTTCAGTGGTTGAAAGGATGAAGTGATCCCAGGAACAACACACTACTCAACAACAGGTCCACACCATATAGAGCAAAGTCATGGAAGTGACTCAGAGGCTCCAACCAATCTAGGACGAAGCATGCCAATTGTTTGAGGAAATTGAAGGCTAAGGCGTAGAGCTAGAACAAGTAGTCAATGAAGTCAAACATCGCTTAGAGGGACCTGTCATAGAATCAATTATCCAAGAGTTCACCGAGCAGGAGGCCTTGGTGCAGCAAGAGGTTGAAGTAGCTCGAGCCAAGATAGAGGCTTTTGAGGTAGAGCTACCCAGATCAGAATGACTCGGGACGAGTCACGGGTGAGTGTTAGAATCTTGTTGGCCCTTGACCAAGTTTTGAGGATCCTTGGTCATGTTTGAACTATTTTGGGACTTCGACAGGCTGTCGAAGGTGGAGTGCAAGTCGAAGCGGAGATCGTGGGATCTCGGCCCCTTGTTTAGGGATTTTGGGGTTTTGGGATTATGTAATGGATATGGGGATGTCATCCCATGGGTTTACCCATGTTTAGGCCCTTTTGTAATGTATAAATAGATGTCTAGGCGATGTAAGAAAAGGCTTGGTACCTTGCTAAGTGCTATGTGAAAATTGTAAATGCTTTGTGCATGTTGTGTTGAGAAATTCCAAAGCTAAGTGACTATAAGAGACTGTGCAAAGGCTTTGTGTTGTAACCTAGCTTGGGGGAAGGAGGATCTAGCGAAGTGCGCACAGATCTCTTGTCCTATGTGGAGTAGAATCTTGTGGATCTGTGCATGTAGAATATTGACAGAAGACAATAAAGAGAAGAAGAGTTGGTGGACGTAGCCCCAGGCTGGGGGTGAACCACGTATATCCTGTGTTGTGGTTTCTTTGTGCATTATGGTTGTTTTAATGTTTATATGATTAATGGTTAGTGCAATGATGTATGATTAGATGGATATGATATCTTAGTGCCTAATGATGTGAATAAGATGCTAGATTTGATCTATGTTGATATGTTGAGTGCCTGAATATATTAGATCTGGATGAATACTGTGATGCTTTGTTATTAGGGTTTATCTGTGCTGTAAACTAAGGCTGAATACTAATGAACTATAAGTACTAATTACTCTGTTAAGGTGTGACAATCATAGATCTGTTTCCCAACTAAGGTTGCAAACATCTGAGTCCTGCAACCACCCCTGCCTCTACCTTGGGTGAGACTTCATATGCTTCGCATGTGTTGTCGAAAGGGCCAGTAGTTAGGGTTTTGTTGGTGTGTTGTTGAAGCATTGAACCTTGGGTCTACCCCATGTGCCAACAGATGGTTATGTTTCCGGGACCTGAAACTGTGATTGCTGGGAACTCAAGAAAAGAGAAAGCTTCGTGCATAGATCTGTTTCCCTAGTGCACAGTATTCTACTTGACTTGTAAAGCTCTGTGCTAAGAAGAGAAGTCAGATATGAAGAAAAGAGGTAAGATCTTGAAGCTTTGGGCTCTAATAAAGGTAAGAACAGTGAAATTTTTTTATTGAAAGGGTAAGATAAGTGGAAATTTTTGTTTCAATAGTATGGATCTAGGTATGTTTGATAAATTTTGTCCTAGCTTGAAAACTAGGGCACAACTAGAAGAAAGAAGATTTGATATGAGTAGATATGATAAGAATAGTGAAAGATATGTTATCCCTATTCATAGAAAGAATGTTTGGACTAACAAATGGATGCAGGATCCTAGAAAGAATTCTCTACAAGTTAGCTACTATGATCCTAGTGCGCAGTACAGGAAAGGCTAGGGATCATTTGAAAGAAAAAAAGGATTAACCCTTTGTTACAGTTGTAGAAGACCGGGACATCTTGCTAAGGAATGCCCTGGTAGAAGACCTAGTTGTCTTTGTTACAAAACTATGGATCATGAAGTTTTGGATTGCCCTAGAATGATTGCTAAGGTTGAAAGAATGAATATGAGACAAGAAAACCCTAAGGAAGGTCAAGAAACTGAGACCATGACAGAACCCCGGAAAGAATCAAAGAATGTATTACTACAAATGAAAGAAACCCTGAATGATCATAGAAATATCAACTTATCATAGATCTTCAAAGAAAAAGAGTGCATAGAAACAAGAATAGGAGACTTCGACATTGACTGTATTCTGGATGAGGAAACACGGGTGAATATCATGACAGAAAGAACCTGGTAAATTTTAGGAAATCCTACTATGATTCCTTCATTGGGAGGAATCGGATTATTTAGAGGAAATTTGATAACCCTATGTGGAAGACTCACCCAGATATATATGAGTGCTCATGGAACTTCGACATAGAGATATTTTGAGGTTGTTAAATTTATTGAGAGTAGTGCCCCATTTGCTATTTTACTAGGAAAAACCTAGATTGAGAAGGATCAGACCAGAAGAAAAGAAGAGGAAGCCCTAGAACAGAAAAAGAAAGAACTAAGAGACTTCATGATGAAGAGTATAGCAAACTTACTGAAAGAACAAGAGGACCATTCGAAGCTACTGAGGAACAGAAAACTGGATGTCGAAGTTTAAAGAAACTGGGAAGACTTAAACCACCTGTCTGTACAGGAGAATAGAGAATCTACCCCAGACAAAGAAGAAGTATTACTCTCTAACCCTATGAAATTTTCTCAATAGAATGAATTTACAATGTTAAGTACAAACAAGAATCAAAATGGAAAAAGGAATACTAAAACGAAGATCACAGGGAAGAAGGCTAGAAAGCTCAATAAGAAGAGAGCAAAGCTAGAAAAGTTGCAGGAGGTTCCAGATGAAACTTCGCATAAGGAAGGTTTTTAAAAATGGAACTTTGTCAGGATATCAGAACAGCGCAACATGACACTTCACCATGGTGGAGAAATATAACCGTTGGAGGCATTATGATCATTAGAACGACACTCTTGAACTGTTAGAACAGTAGTTATGACCAAAAAGCTCACCATCGAACCATTAGGACCGCACCGTAACGGACAGAACTACATTGATGAGGGATTCTTTCTCGTTGGAGATATCCATTAACTCGTTGTCTACTTAGTCTGTCGACTGTTGCACCGAGAACACTTTCACGAATTGTATCTGATCCAACAAAATAACTCATTGCTATCGCGCTATGTTTACTGAGATTGACACTTGTTCTATTGCATTGAGCATTCATTCATCAACCTGTGTTATCTGATCTTGAGTGTGCATGTCAGACGAACTCAGTGCCATAGAGAAGTTGGTTGAAGGAGTTCTAATCGATTTAATGGTCGAAAAGGTAATGTCTGCAGGAATTCAAGCTTCTTCGACGAGAGGAGTGAAAGCCTCTCTGTTGACTACTTGCGGATTTGGACCATCATGACCTGCAGTCGAGAAAAGAACCAAACATCAAGATGACCTAGAGAATGCGAAGTTAATCCCGACTATCCTGCCCAACTACATCCCACCTCTGGCCAGCGCGGTGAGTCGTGACAGTGTCCCCAGAGACTTCGATTACACTCAGGTTACTGTGTACCTCCCGAAGGGGATACGTATAGTTCAACTGTAGCTGGATAAGATCGTGGCATTAAAATTCAGTGACTTCAACCTAGGGGATCACAATAACTACAACATGATCACTCCTTACAGGTATTTGACTAGGACGAAAGGGAAGAAGTCAAGGATAATACCCCAAACATGGCCTATGGACCTCAGGTAGTCCACTGTTCTGAAAAAAATGAAGATATCGTGTGTGCGTTAAGATCCTACTGTCTTGCTTCCATGACAGTTATCTATGGCTAGATAGACGCATCATCATCGAACCGATGTTGATCCATAGGATCATCGTATTGAGCATGCAGGGACCAGACCCATAAGACTTCTACCTAGGGAAGGTTGTTGACCATGCCCTGGCACAGTGAATTAAAGATACCTATGGCGATGTAGAAAATGGGACACGAGGCTACAAGGTAGCTTCCATATAGAATGGCGTAGTGCACCTAGCCTAGTAATTGATCATAAGAAAACTAGTGAGAAATAACAAACCCATGTAGGTCACAAGGTTCGTTGTTCACCTCGCTGGAAAATGCGTGGAAGGACTACAGATGAACTGGGCAAAGTACTTAGTCAACCAGTTATAATTGGATTGCTACGAAGCTCAGGATTAGGGCTATGAGTTCCATTTTAGCTGGCTACTGATCCTCATCCTGGTTACTGCTTGGGAGATGTCGGAAGGTGTGATCTTCCCTGACATTGAGATGTTCAAGCCGATCGCTGCGAAGTTCACCACGCTTTGGTATTCGAGCGATATGGAGAAACAATGGTAGTCGAATGCGATATTCCATACCTACTATCTCCAATTAAAGAGGGATATTGGGGATGTCCCTCGTATGACGTCAAACACCCTGCACCGGTTCAGACCCCTTATGAAGTTCCGCGCAGATCGACACTTTATCTACATCACTGCATGCGCAGGCAGAAGTAAATAAGAGCTTTAGTCATACTAAAAGCTCACAGAGGAAGACCTAGAAGAGATAATGAAGGACTGGTCTACAGATCTCCTTATCGCTGCTGACCCTGCAGAACTATCCGATCCTAAACTAATCGACAACCCAGAGGCCACTCACAAAGAACATGACACACCTAGAACTAGCAGAAGGAAGAATACCAAAGAGGTCCAATAGCTAAGCAGTGCATTAGAAGAAATCGCTTCAGAATCACATGGACGAGGAGGTGATGACGAAGTAGATAGAGAAGAGACCAATGGAAAAGAACATCAACAGAAGCAAGGCAAAGTAACACCGCCTAGGGATCCTATTGATGAGGCTGATCCCTCTAAGAAAAGAAAGGTTTCCCCCATGAAACCTACCTCACGGAAGAAATCCAAAGCTACTAAGACTAAGTTGCAGACTGTACTCTCGCTTGATGACTTCGACTTCATCATCGCAGCTATATCAGACTCCTCGTAGGATATTATGCAGAACACTGAAGCTAAACAAGCAACCATGTATGATAGAATTGAGACAGAACTAAGAGAGGTATAGGAAGCCCTTCAATCCAGTCGTGTAGTGTCCACTGCACCCCTGCCATCAGAAGAACCGGAGTTTGGAGATGAGCCTACCCAACTCCGCAGAATAGCTGATGCGACTGAAGCTCGCCTTTGTCGCACACAAGAAGAAAAAGAACAGGCCAGAGTGGCCCTAAAGCAAGCACAAGAAGAAGTGGTAGAGAAACATCGAGTTGCACAATAGGAGAAGGATGACCTCCAAACCAAGTTCGAAGAGGAAAGAGCACATATCTAGCAAGAGAAAGAACAACTGCTCACGGAGCAGGTTGGAGTAAAAGAAGCAATCAACAAAGCACTTCGCTCTGTGACAGGATTAGAGAAAAAAGAAGAATAACCAATGGAGCATCAAGTAGTGCAGCTTGTTAAATCCATCCAATAGCTTCAACAGAGAATATCGGACCTAGATCTACAAACAGTGCTAAGCTGGGGGTGAACCACGTATATCCTGTGTTGTTGTTACTTTGTGTATTATGGTTGTTTTATTGTTTATATGATTAATGCTTAGTGCAATGATGTATTCTTATATGGATATGATAGATTAGTGCCTAATGATGTGAATAAGATGCTAGCTCTTATCTATGTTGATATGTTGATTGCCTAAATATATTAGATCTGGATGAATATTGCGATGCTATGTTATTAGGGTTTATCTGCGCTGTAAACTAAGGCTGAATATTAATGAACTATAACTGCTAAGTGCTTTGTTAAGGTGTGACAATCACAGATCTGTGTCCCAGATAAGGTTGCAAACATTTGAGTCCTGCAACCACCCCTGCCTCTACCTCAAGTGAGAATTCATCTGCTTCGTAGGTGTTGCCAAAAGGGCCGGTGGTTAGGGTTTTGTTGGTGTGTTGTTGAAGCATTGAACCTTGGGTCTGCCCCGTGTGCCAACAGGCGATTAAGGGGTTAAAGATACACCTCAGAGGGGGCCCTCAATGGGTTACTCCTGTCCCTTTCTTGATCCTAAGAAAATCCAAACCAACCCCTTGGAATTCACTGATGTCAAAATAATTGACATGTCAAACCATAATAAGTTCTACCCATAGTTTACAAAGAAAATGTTATGGAACCTCCCTGTTATTGCATAGGGGTTTATCAAATACCATAAATGACATATCCATCTAGTTGTCATTCCATGGATGGAATGCACACCATTCTATGCAAAGAAACAACTTTCTTGAATCAGGTGGTCGGTTAGTTCTAAGGTCAATAAACACTTGAATATTATTCTCTTTGGTTATATGCATTTTTTTACATCTTCCTTGTGTTAGTTGAGTAGTGCTCTCTCATCCTAGCCCTATATTTAGATATATCAGATAATTAGGGGTTAGGGTTTGTGTTCAGATTGAAATTTTGATCCATACTTATGGAATAAAAACAACATTTAAACAATACAAAAGAACTTTACATATTATGTAAATTTGTATAATTTAACAAATATAAAATTGAGATTTGGAATAAAACCTACCTAGAAATGAGAGCTCCTCTATTGGAAATATCAAGTGCCAAATTTTGGACTAAATCAAGAACAAAACACCTTCACAGTTGAGTAAAATATGGAGAAAAAATGCTAAGGGTTGAAAATAATAATGGACAAAGGGTTTACCCTTTTTTTTAATTTATGTACACAAAAAAGCCAATTTGTTTTAATTTATGTACACAAAAAAGCATGCACATGTTTTTAATGTGTGTATATTTTTTTACATAAATAAAAATCATGTGGATTCAATGTGTCCACGCAATTGATTGCATGGAGTTTTGACAAAAGTTGAAGCTATTTAAATAGGAATGAGTGTGTGTTCTTAAAGTGTGTTCACATTCTTGAATTTCACAACAATTGTGCATTCTCATTGCAATGAATTTGGGAACCAATTTCATGCACCCACCCATTTATTTTGGTTGTAAGCCAAAGTTTCAACTTTATCCCATTTCTAATTATAAGATTGGAAGATTTATAAATCCTCAAATTAAAATTCCAAGTACAACAACATCTATGAAAGGTTAAATTGTTTTTAAAGAGTAGGTAAATATTCTCCTAGTATTTTCCTATGTGACAATAGAAGAATGCTTATAAAGAATTATAATAAAGTATTTCTACATTTATGGTAACATGTTTCTAAATTATGAAAAATTATAATAACATGTTTCTAAGAATTTCTACATTTATGACTTAACATGTTTCTTAACACTAATCATTACTTTTTATTGTTTGTGAGACTTCCTACAAATTTAAAAAAACTATGAAAACTTAAGTCTTGTACTTCATTAACCAATAAACTACAATCATTTATGTCTTGTTCCTAGACCTATGTTTTGTAGTCTTGTTAATATTACCCAAATGTATAATCCTACAAGGTCATTAGATTTAAAATTACTATTTATGAATTTATAATATATATATTCATCTTTATTTTATCATGCTAGAAATCTAACTTTTAAATATATAAAAAAGATTTAAATTAATACAATTTTTTTAATTTACATATAATTTATATAAAGAGAAATATGTAAAATACATCAATATTAAAAATATTGTATTATTATATCTAATACAATTTGAGTGGGCCTAATGATTAA
>ML783781.1:333675-353972 GCA_009831015.1 Picea engelmannii
TTTTGTTTTGTTTGCATTCACGAAGTAAGTATGTAAAGGTGAAGATGGAAAATAACCAATTTCCATAGATGTGTGTGTTGAATGTATTAGTATGCATTGTGAGGGAGGTGGAGACTCACCATTTGTAATGCCCCCATCGTTACAACTACATGCGATGCAACACATAAGCAATTTTTTTTTAAAGCAGGACGACAACAATGACAACAGTTAAACAACGCAACTTGACGACGAACACAACGCATGAAGATCAGGAAACAATAAACAATGACTCAGACACTAGCACATCAGGAAACTAGACGAAACATGTGATAATTAATAGACAGATAAAAATGACTACCTGCCCTACACAAGCAAGACAACGCCTACAAGCTAAAGGACAACATCAACAAACTCGACACAATGACTTCGAAGACCAGTAACTAGAAACCTCTATGACGTGCAAAACCCAACACATTAAGGCGTTACAACACCAAGTGCCAACCTCAAGTATAACGAACCATACGCCCACATTGGGAAGCACAAGACTCTGGCCAGGTTATCATTCGCATCTATCAATCAGGGCGTGCAATGATCCCCTCATGAGGAATCATTCTGTCACAAGGCGACAGGCATGACCGTAACCATGGCGCAACCTAACATAACTAGACTTTTAAACCCAAGCAAAATCCCTCGTGCTAAGAGACCTAAGTATTTGTTAATAAATACACAAAGACTATACCCAAACACCCAATCCACATGTCGAAAAGAAGCAAGGTGACATCATTCAATTTAAATTGCGCAACTAACTGAAGGAGTTCATGTTTTCCTATGAGGCACTTTTTCGAGTAGGTCTCTCATACTGCAGAACAGAAATAACTCGAATAAAATCTAATAATTCAGGTGCATGGATATTACATTTGACTCTCTATATAATGGAAGTAGTATTTGAGTGCTTGCTTAACCATGATTGACATAAGAGATTAAGGAATATAGGTGCAAATTCTGGACCGAAAAATTCATTAAGTCAAGGCATCAAAGTATGCAATTAGCTACACCATGATCCATTCTCCAACGCAATAAACAAGAATAAAATGAATAATATCCAAAACTCAAGCATTGGGATAACCTATCTTAACAAATATATCACTGACTAACAAAAATAATTTATGGGTAACGCTGTCAACGACAATCTAGCTGTCTATTAATAACTATTACTATGTCTATCGATCATTGTTGTCTATTAAATATTATATTAATATTATATATGATATTGCCATCTATTAAATATGATTTCATTGGTACATATATGACATTGTTGTCTATTAATCATTGATGTCTATTAAATATTATATTGCTGGTATATATGATATTTCCATCTATTAAATACGATATCGTTGGTACATATATCACATTGTTGTCTATTAATCATTGTTGTCTATTAAATATTATATTGCTTGTATATATGATATTGCCATCTATTAAATATGATATCACTGGAATATATGATGTCCATACAATATATAAATCGATGTCCATAAAAGATATAAAATTGTTGTCCATAAAATCGAATATATAAAATCCGTGTCCACAAAAGATATAAAATCGATGTCCATAAAATTGAATATACAAAATCACTTAATCTATTTTTATTTTAGAGAAGATTCCACTTTGATCTATGCTTGCAATACGCACGATTCGACATTCCAAAAACGTTTTATTTAAGAGAAAAATTATTCATAATCTATGGATGTAAGAGCCACGTTTTTGCATTCCTGAAAGTGTTTTAATTAAGAGAAAATTCATTCATGATCTATGGATGTAAGAGACACGTTTTTGCATTCCTGAAAATGTTTTAGTTAAGAGAAAATTCATTCATGATCCGTGGATGTAAGAGCCACGTTTTTGGATTCCTGAAAATGTTTTAATTAAGAGAAAATTCATTCATGATCTATGGATGTAAGAGCCATGTTTTTGCATTCTTGAAAATGTTTTAATTAAGAGAAAAGTCATTCATAATCTGTGGATGTAAGAGCCACATTTTTGCATTCCTGAAAACATATTAATTAAGAGAAAATTCATTCATGATCTGTGGATGTAACAACCACGTTTTTGCATTCCTGAAAACATTTTAATTAAGAGAAAATTAATTCATAACAAAGCACAAAGATTAATCATTCAACCATGAATCAATCAAATATGCAAAGATACTCATTCACAGAAACGCAAAGATTACTCATCCATAAAATGTAAAGATTTATCATTCAAACGCAAAGATTTATCATAAGAGGAAAATGTAGAGATAAGTAAGGGATAGATAGTTGGGAGAAAATTTATCCTTCACTTATTATCCATGCACAGGAAAGGAGGGAATTTGAATCTATATGTCTTTAAACACCGGAGTGTCGACCATCGATTTGGCTCTTGGCCGACTGCTCATGCATAGACTAATAACTAAAGCGATAAGGGATGAAAGATAAAAACATAAATTCTTCATCGTAATAATCAATAAAAACAAATGCAGAGAAGTCATTACAATCAGAGTTTGGGCTCACCAAGGGAAATCAATTCAAAATACAACAAGCATAAGGGGATTACAAAAACCGTAGGAAAGTAGGTGCAAGAAAGCTCATGGAAATGAAATCTTCAATCGAGCATAGAAAAATAACATGTGTAAATTAAATTTCATTGCAAGTAACAACTTTAACAGGCGTACCTTAGCCAAATGCGAATGATCCGAAGTTTTTGTCCCACACACACACCATTCAGATCCTGCTTTCCAACCGATGTGACCTCACTGATACCTCCCAGCCAACACTAGGGGTACTCTTCTTCCCCCTGAGCCCCCCGAGCCGCAAAGGGACCACGCACACAATACCAGAGAACTGCTAGCACCCAGCTTGCCTCGCAAGGTCAAGCTACCACTCGTTACCCGAGATGTGTATCCCATCTCCCACAAGAGAAGTTCAGTCAAGACACAAATTCAGTAGCGTAACGTTACACAAAAAGATGAGATCCATACTCCTCCTCCTCCATCATTTTTATAGATTTTTCAAGTAATTAGTTTCCCAAATTCTCATTAAATTCCTTTTTCATTTATTTAATTAGGAACAACCTCCCCCGTACACATGTCGCCCGATCCCCTAGTTGCACTAGAAAATTAATTTTATTAAATAATTAATTATTCCTATTTCCCTCACCCACCTAAAAGCATTCCTAAAAATGCTCCTTGGTGTCCCAATATTCCCTTACAAATCTTAAATGACTTATGCCTTACTTAATTCCTAGTTGAGTTCATAAATAACAAGTTCCCAAGGCAAGATTCCTTACTAAGTTAGACATTCAGTTTTTTCTTTATGTTTCCCCTTTTCTTTAGGTTTCCCCTTTTTCTTTAAATTTCCTATTGTTGACAGGCGAAATTGATCGCTCGTCAATTAGAGAAGTGAATCCAGTCTGGGGTTGTCTACTTAATCCAAGCCATTTGGATTAATCCACTCCGACGGGTTTAGCGGCTCCGTTGGCCGATCTAAGTCCTAAGAAAGTGAAAAAACAAAATTAAAGAAGATAAAATAACTTAATGAAAAACACTCGTTGACAACTAGATACAAATCTAAAATATACTTACAGTTTACTAACTAATATTTATAAAATAGCTATACTTATTATATGTACAATATATCCATATGATTATATCTCTAATATATGTATAACTTTTACAAAATACAAATTTTAATCTAAATCTGCGAAAATCAAATATGGATTGATTTATTTAACGACAACAAAACTATCATTAGTCTTTTTGATTTACTTTTTTATAAAATTTATAAACAAGAAATGAAATAACAAACTGTCTAATTGAAAACAAAGATGAACAATAAAATGTGTTTAGATTACAGGGAATTTCTATATTAATTAAACTAATAAAATAAAACTAGCAAACTAACATGTAATCGCATCTCCTATTCGTCTTGTGTACAGTATCAAATTTCGTTGTTTGATGAGGTAAATTGCAACAGATCTTACAAATGCTTCTCGTAAACGTGAAGCAGTAGTGATTGAATGCTAATGATAGAACATATAAGAGATGTAGTAACAACAATTTTATAATTTCACAAAAGGCCACATTGAGATAAATCCTACTGTCAAAATTTGTATATAAATGTTCAATGAATAAAGAAGATAAATCTTCTAATCTCAAATATGAACAGAGTAATTACTGTGTGTTACATAAGGGACATAAAACATGGATATCATATAAATTTCATCACACCAATCTGCAATAAACCATGATATCTAAAGTAGTCACAATTTAATTACAAATCGAAATGATCATAACTTGAATAAAAACATGATATATAGAAGCTAAAGTTGTGCAAATATCAACTTTCATTCAAGTCTATCAATTATAAATCCATAGTTTTTTGCCTCCAGGCAGCGATGGTTTTTGGTTTACAAAACAACACATTTATATAGGTTACGGGATCAAAACATTTCCTGTGGATATCATCTAATTTTGTCCAAAAATTGTGGGAGATGCAACCTCCCAGATTCTACTTGATATCAAAACTAACAGCCTATTCTAAAACAACATAAAAAATAACATGCTGAGAGATGCCACCAATGGTTCAAATCTCCTTTAGAAATCGTAGGTACCTAAAAACACATAAGAATAAAAGATTTCAGATGCATTTTCAGTTATTAAAGCAAGTAACTCGAATTTTAGTAACTAGCTACAAAATTTCACGATTCGGTAGCTAGTTATAATTATAACTAGAATCGTATTTTATTGAATCAATCAAAACAGACTAGAGGTAATCTATGCAAACAAATCATGTATTCTAATTTAAAAAAGACAAAATCATCCTAAACTTATTTTTAAAAATCATACCTCAGATTAAGGGATTCGACTTAATCAAGCAATCTTTGAATTTACAATGGCAGTCGCTGCTTCCACGTTCTTAAAAACAATAGACCCTATGGTTTTTTGTCGTTTATCTTTGGTTTGAGCTACGGATTGTAGTCTTCCATTCTCTTTCGTTAGCAAATTCACCTAGTATTCCAAGGATTTTAGCCAAGACTGAAGTAAAGGCACGTCTTTGTAATACCTATCGATCCATGATCGACATTCGTTGCATTACGGCTGGATAGATTGTGTATCAACAATGATAGTATTAACAGGTGAGGGATTTTCCATTTGACCTATAGGTTCACTATTGAGTTTGATTCCAGGGAAATCGAGATTATCTTTAAGACACGGTGGAAGGTTTGTAACATAATCATAGGGTTTACCAGAGCAAAGTCCATACGAATATGGATATTCTTCAGTTAGAAATATTTCAATTTCTGAATCAGAATCCTCGCTTAACACAATTGCAATTTGGTCTACACATGGCTTAGGTTTATTTCGGGCACATCGTGAAACCCAACGAGAGGCTCTTTTACTCTTATAATTGATATCAACATTACCTTTACACTTTTTCTTTGTGGATTTTTTAACAGACTTAACACCACCCTTGGGATACGAATCTAGTAGAGCATCGGGTTGGGTAGTGTCAGGATAGGTCGAGGGTTCCACATTAGAGATAGGATCACAGTGTAAGAGCGAAGGAGGAGAGATGGCAGGCTCGACGAGGGTTTCTGTGACAACAGACTTGTCAACCTGTCCTATCTGACTGCTAACAAAACCATTCCTTAACAGGAAGGCATCCCAACAATCATCATTTAATTTCAACTGATGGATAATAATAATCTTGATCAAACAATGGTGGAACAGGATGGAATCAAATTTCTGCCTTTTAAAACGCTTTGCCATTTTGTATAGACTTTGAAGGAGAAAATAGGGCATGTTTAGGGGAAAATTTATAAAATTCATGAGCAACCGCAAGTGATATAAGAAAACCAAACCAAATCTCCCCTCACAGGTAACGAACTGCTTCACGATAGCTAACAGATCATGCCATCTAGGTTTTAGAGATGAAACATGCATACCTCAGTTGCAGCTGGTAATCCTCCTTGAGGTGAACAACAATGACCAGGGAACCTCTTCAAGCTTTGAGTTTTTGAACCAATTTTGTCCCACTGCTGGTAGACCGGTGGCTTGGCTAATAAAACCTTCGTTTAACTCAAGCTGGACGTCTCCTATTTTAGCTCTGCAACCATCGAACGTCAGTGCGAATTCTTGAGCAACTGTTAAATTAAAACCCTCAAACTTTTCAACAAACACACGCCAACCATTCCTTTCTAAGTCTTCTCTGGCATTATCAAACGATAACAACGTCTGGACACCGTTGGGATCAATCCTCACCACAGGAGCCATGGATAACAACAAAGAATCGTTAGGGGATTCAGAGGTAGGGTTTGACAGAATAAGCACAGAGCCATTGCCCCGAGCTTCCCCAACACAATGCAAAGACAACTCGAAATGGTAGGCAAGAGTGTTAATTGCTATGCGTGTGAGGAAAATCGTGTAGATCAAGGCCATGCAAAAACATAATACCACGTTGTACTTGGAATGACACCTCGACATAATGGTACGCAGAAAGATCATAACAGTTGAAAACAATCGTATGCATATCCATGATTTGATCACAAAATTTATATGTCAAATAAACAATTGAATCAAAAAAATTTATAAATCAAAACCCCATTAACATTAATCAAATTCTAAATGGGTGGTGGTTTAATACTCATGTAACCAAGGTGTGTTCGAGACCAAGGGGTTATAACCATGAAAAGAAGCATGTTCATAGAAAAACATGACAAATCAACAATAGACCAAATGAACCTTAATCATTTAATGCAATCAAACATGAATTCCAGCTGTGAGTTTTCATGCTTATAGTCATGAAAACGAAATTGAAAAGCAGGTACGCAGAAAGCGACGAGTAACAAGTGTCGTTTAATAAATAAAAAGTTGTGACGAGTGAGGAGAATTTAAAAACCGGTAGGCAGCTTGTAAAAATAGAGATTATATTATGGCTGCCAACAATGGCGACACACTGGTAGAAGCAGTTATCTCTACCAAACGAACAAGTCCAGATTAGGATAATTAGAAAAACTTCAAATCGAAAACAACTAAGAAACTATTTGAACATCATTATTAATCATAAAACATTCCAGTTTCAGATTGCTTGTTATTTTAAAAGACGAAAACTGATGACAATCTTGACAAAAGAGAGTCACGATGTTAAAGATAAAATCTTCAATACTATTGACGGAGCCGCTACTACCAGCAGGCGTCCATAGCCTCGACATGGATGTCATTTAACCCACTCCAATATCTGTATCCTGCCAAGAAGTTACAGATCAGAACGAAGGACATTTAAGGTCAAAAGATTCCATATCTGAGAATTTTCGTATACCTGACATTGCTTCGCTGCCAGCGGGCCTGTTCAGTACCCCGACGAAGTTATCTTGGCGTCATGCATGCATTTACCTGCTACCAGCAGACCTGTTCATTATCCCAACGGGTTTACAAGCACTTCCCACAACTCTCTGAAGATTTATTTAGTTTTAAAGATATTTAATAGAGCGGGGTGACGCTGAAAATCCTGATTTTTGGACATGTTTTAATAAATTACAGACTTTAACTGTCCTTCATTAAGATCTAGAGATAGTTTATTACTAAACCGACTTTCGATGGCGGGAAGACATCTATGAGTTGTTCTCTTAAGGAACAGGGATAGCATAAGAAGAAATTTTTATGGATGATCGTGAATAGCTTCAATTACATATTGAGATCAAGAAACGCTTTTCAAACAACAAGATTTCTTTAACATGGTTGTGAACTTCAGAAAAATATCATAATTGATGTTTTAACAATCTTCAGTAGTTATTTCAGAGGGGAAATTTTTTTGTTCTTTTTGTCTGAAACAGTTCATGGTGCAGGTATGTGGGTCTCAAAATAAAAACTGGTAAGCATAAGGGAGAAATCAAAGCAAAACAGCAAAGGAAAACAAAAAGCAAGCAAAACAAAAATATTTACACAGTGTACATGGGAGTGCTATCAGGTGAAATACCTCTTTAGAGCTTGGCCATTCACCGGATAGGTGTCTGGCTATCCCTCTAAATTTTGTAATCGGAAGGAGCTGGGACCCAATTTCTCAGCAATCAAGAATGGTCCTAGCCACAAGTTCTGAAACTTTGTATGCTCTCCTTTTCCCTCATGCGGTTTGTCCCATTTTAGGACAAGGTCACCTACCTCAAAATTTCTGTCAGAGACAGAATTGGAATCAAACCAGCTTTTAACAACGAGTTGATGTTGATCCAATTTCCGTTTCGCTTGAGACCTCACTTCTTCTAATTTTAACAAAGCGTTAATTCTATTCTCCAAAGGGGGACAGTCCTCTTCTTGTATTTTCTACGATAGTTGCAGAGAGGGAAGGAGAATATTTGGTGGCAGAATTGCCTCTCTTCCGTAAACGAGAAAGAAAGGTGAGTTACCCACAACAGTTTTTGGAGTCACTCTATCAGCCCAGATTGAGTTTAACAATGCATTATGCCAATTTTTATGGTTTTCAGAGACCGTTCTCTTGATAATTTTGATCAGATTTTTATTAGTTGATTCTGCCAATCCATTGCCTTGAGGGTAATAGCTGGCATAATATTTTAGTTTAATTCTTTTTTCTAGAGCGAAATCACTCATCTCAAGAGACGAAAAATAAGAAGCATTATCAAATACCAGGCAATCAGGGATACCAAAATGAGTAATAATATTTGAATTCAAAAAATCTATTACCTGACTGGTATTTACAACTTTTAATGGGGCAGCTTCGGACCACCTGGTGAAGTAATCAGTGGCTGTTATGATAAACTTATGTTGCTGTGAGGATGGCAGATTAATTGGACCTATAGTATCTAGACCCCACTGCTGAAAATGGGAGTCTACTGAAACAGGTTGCAGAGGGAAGGTTGGTTTCTGTATCCATCCAGATGCTTTTTGACAAATTACACACTTGGGACACAAAGTATGAGAATCTTTAAAAAGTGTGGGCCAGTAGTAACCTTCTCTTAATACTTTATGGGTAGTGGTATCTCCACCAAAATGCCCACCAGCTTCTCCTGCGTGTAATTCCAATAAAACCTTTTCAGCTTCATCTTTCTCAAGACAACGCATTAGTACTCTATCAAAATTTTGACGAAACAGAAAACCATTAATCAGATGAAAGGAAGCAGATTTTAATCTTAGCGCTCTTCTTTTTGTGGGATCCAGGTGACGGGGAGCTGACCCATGTTCAAGACAAAATTTTATATCATCATACCAGGGACTAAGAGGGTTTTGTGCACAACAGATTAAATTTTGGTAGTGTTGTCCTGTATTTGACATATCATTTTCCTCTTGCTGTCCTGTAGCTGAGTCAGGGACTAACTTGCATAACCCTTGACCTCTCACTATTTGTGCTGAGGTGATTTCTATGTCATACTCTTGCAAGGATGTGACCCAATTTTCCCTTTTTTTGCCTAGTTCTTTCTGCACTAACATATTTTTGACAGCCGGGTAAGGGACAATGATTTTCGTCCTAGATTTCAAAAGATAAGATCGAAAGTGCTTTACTTCTTTAAAAACAACATAGGCTTGCTGATCTACTATTGGGTAATTAAGTTCTGCCGCTTTGAAGGATGAGCTCATAAAGGCAATTGGGACTTCATTGTTTTCAGCGTTCTTTTGAATTAGGACAGCAGTGTAAGAGCGGTCAGAAGCGAAAGTGTAGAGAGTGAAGTATTGCGAAAAGTCGGGGCTCATTAGAGAAGGGGCGTCTATTATGGCATTTTTTATTGAATTAAAAGCCTAGTTTTCTAAAGGTCCCCAATGGTATTGTACGTCCTTTTTTATTAGGTTTTGTAATGGTCTCACCATTTCTGAAAAGCTGGGGACGAATCTCCTGACAAAGTTTATCTGAATTAAGGGGTGTCTATTGCATAGAATTTTTTTACAAGGGAGGGGGGAGTTTCGAAATGACTTGAGTTCTTTTAGGTTCGATAATCATCCCTTCGCTTGATACAATAAATCCTAAGAGCTTACCTTGTTCTACTGCGAAGATAGATTTTTTAGGATTCAAAGAAATGTCGTACTTACGACATCATTGTAGAACGAATCTTAAATGAGCTAGATGATCTGCTTTGTTTTTTGAGAAGAAAGTAATGTCATCCAGGTAAACTATGACAGATTGATTGATTAAGCCTCAGAAAGCGATGTCCATCGCTCTCTGGAAAGTGGCACCAACATTTATGAGTCCAAAGGGCATCTTCCTATAAGCGTAGGTGCCCCATGGGGTGCGGAAGGTGGTTTTAAGTTGGTCTGGAGGGGACATTAGGACTTGGTTATACCCTGAAAAACCATCCAATAAGGATAATCTTTCAGAACCAGATACATGTTGAAGGATCTGTTCCATAGGTGGGATAGGGTAGTTGTCTTTATCCGACGCTCGATTAAGATTTCAGAAATCGACACATAGTCGGATTTCACCACTCTTCTTCCGGACAGGGACAATATTAGAGACCCATTGCGTGTGCCTAACTGGGAATATTATCTTAGCGTTCAAGAGTTTATTTAATTCCTTCTTGACAATTGATTCGAGTTTTGGATGCATTTTCCTTAACTTTTGTTAAAAAGGTTGGTTTTGGGGTTTCATAGGGATAACGCGTTGTATGATGTTAGGATCAAAGGTTTTTAGGTCATCGTACGTCCAAGCAAAAACATCTTTGAATTCCTTAAACAGTTTAATAAACACTGTTTTTTGTTCTTCATAACATCCTACCCCTAAATTAATGCACTGTGGGTTGTCTTTAGTTCCCAAGTTTACTTTTTCATGTGTTAAAGAGGAACTATTTGTTTTACAGTTCACTGATGTTTTGAACTTGTTGGGAAGATCATAAAAATTTTCTAATCTAACTATAGATTTCGGGATAGAATTTACCATGTCTGATGAAGATTCAAGAGATCTCGGATCTAGTATTAACGTAAAGTCACGAAGATTTTCGTCATGAGTACCTTCGTCGATTACTGCGCCCTGGAAATTTTCTTCCATATGCAGGAAACTTATAATCTGTTGATCGTCATCAAAGACTCTCCAATTCATGATGTTGTCGGGGACGGATGGTCTGAACAACAGTTCGACAGAGAATGCATTCAGAGATAAGCCTTCTGCAGGGAAAAGTTTCGAAGCTACATTAGCTAAGAAGTCGGCTTCAGAATGATTCAATCTAGGAATAGAATTTATGTTAAATGCAGAAAACTTATTCATCAAACTCCATACCTCAGATTGGTAGCTTTTAAGGTGCGAAGATAAACAGTGGATAGAATTTTTTACCTGTCTAACCACAATTTCCGAATCACCAAAGACAGTCAAATTTTGAACTTTCATATCTAATTCTTTCCTGAGGCCTTGCAATAAAGCCTCATATTTTGTTGTGTTGTTTGTACATTCAAACTCTAACCTACACACAATCAGGGTTTTGTTACCTGCTGGATCAATAATCACGCAGCTTGCACCAGCTCCTTCTTTGGATTTTGACCTGTCAAAGTAAAGAGACCATATTTGATTGTTGTCGATTGCATATGACCATTGGGTAGAAGTTGTTGGCTGCATATATGTCAAAATTTCAGACTGATGTTCCGCGTTAGTGATAGCGGAAGTTTCGGCCATAAAATTTTCGAAAAAGGTATCCATCCCTTGTATTTCGGGTGAATCGACAGAGGGTGTAAATGGTTCATTGGGATCATTTAAATCCGCCACCGTGAACTTTAGGTAATGTTCACAATTTACCTTGATCCTGTTGGGCTTTCCATTCTCGGGTAGCCACAACTGAGACCAATCCATCGCAAAATAGCCATGTAACTATTCCGACCAGTCTTTGCTTCAAAGAAAACCATAAACTTCTGGGATATCTACAACAATAATATCAATCACTTGATGAACTTTAGGGTTAGACGACAATCTTATAAGCACATTTCTCAATTCGCCTATAACTTTAACACTAGTTCGATCAAGCTTGATGATCTTCAAGGTGGATGGTTGAACTTCAACATTAATCTTTTAACACACAGACCATGGAATTACGTTAGATGAAGCTCTTGAATCTACCATACAGTTGTGCACGTTCCTATTGAATATTTCAAAAGTTAATAAAAATGGAGGGACATTTCTACGAGTACTAATGGTGGAGGCTTGTTACTTTTTACTCGCGGCCTCTAAAACTAATTTATCTACATTTGTTACATTATTTACATGAAGGTCTCTTTTCTCGTGAGAATCAAAAGTAGCTTTGGCGGAGGTCTTCTGAGGAATTTTGGGGTTGTTCTGCAAACCTTTGTTACTGCTTGGATTGCCATTTTTGTTGTTCTCTGCAATATTCTGTAGCATTTTTTGTAGAAGAAAATGGAATTTTAATAATTCATAAACATAAATATTATCCCTTAGCTTTTTTAGATCTTCAACCAAATCATAATCTAAGCTTGGTTTTACAGAATTCTGTTTAATCTCAGTTGATTTAGAATGTTTTGGGGGCAAAGTCGTAGTGATTTCAGAAGAAGAGTTGTTTGTTGTCTTACTCCTAGTATTGTAAGGATGCACTATTTCGAAATTAGCTTGAAAAATACTATCCAAAAAATGACCAAAAATGTTCGGAGAGGATTCATATTCTTCTACTGTGTCTTGTTCAACTACTTCCTCAGGGATTTCAGGAGGCATCAAGTTATCATGTGCTTCTAGAATCCTTTGAATGGCGAATTGCAAGCTTTCTAGATTTAGACCTTCAGTATTTGAATTAAGTCGGTTGGTGGGAAAAGGATTCCTAAATGGGGGTTTGTAAGGCCCTTTGCTTGAAGAAGCTTCTTCAACTGTCCTCTTCAAATCTATAACTTGATTGGACAGTTTTTGAACGACTTTCTGTAAGTTTTCTAAATCTCGGCTTTCAGGTTGGGCTTTGTTTTGGGAAGGTCTAGGGAGGATTTTGATTTTCTTTTTGGAAGACAAACTAGTCTCTATTTCGTTGCTAGTAGTGTCTTTTAAACTAAGGATGTCTTTCTCGATCTGACTGGCCTCTTCAAAGGATTCTAACAACGTGGCTTTCTTAGATCTCTTTACCCAAATGGCTATGCTTTGATGTAAGACTTTCATATAATATGCTATGATAAGATTCTCGGCAGGCATCGAATTCGTAGGGATTCAGTTCTTTAATGTTAAGAACCTTTGATTAAAGTCTTTGATCTTCTCTTTGGGGTTCATTCTTAAACTAGAAAGCTCCATGACTAGAACTTCTGGAGACTTGTCATCTCCAAACTTCTCAAGAAAACAGGATTCAAATTTCTCTCATGACACGATGGTGTGGGGATGTTGGGAAAAGTACCAGGTAGAGGAATTTCCCTCAAAGGTGTAAGAAAACAATCTACAGACTACGTCTTCGTGCTCGACACTACGAAGTATAATGGTTAACATAAACTTTTTGATGTGATCTTCGGCGATCTGTTTAGAGTCCAGGTCAAATTTAGGGATCCATTTCTCTGGGTGCTTGGGTAAGCGATGCTGAGGCCCAGGTATGGCCACTGCATCTTGGTCGAGCCAGGGTATGGCGAGATTGTTCTAGTTGGCCATAGGTGTGGGTGGTGTCGAAGGCTGGGATGAGGAACTATCTTCATTAGAGGACTCTTCTTCAGAAGAAGAAGAAGATGAAGGAGGTGGTGATGGTGGTATACCAGATCCTCCTGCTGCAGGAGTGAGGATTGGACCTGTAGGGTTTAAAGTAAGGTCAGTGCCTCCAAGTTGTTCTCTTATATCAGATAAGTATAATGGTTGGTCCAAAGGTTGGTTTGGTTGTCTTAAACGAGCAAAGTCACTGTGTGTTCTTATGAGAGATTGATGAACAATCTCTTGTATGTCACCACCCGTAGGATTTGGAGTTACAGGTTCAACTGTGATCTGTAGATCGTCGTTTGATGTGGTTGTTGTTTGAGGGACAATGTTGTCGTTTGAATGACTTCTAGTCACTATAGGTGATCGGGTAGGTGGTGGAGGAGTCTTACGACCACCTCGTGCCATTAATAATTTTCAGGCCCTCCTTCTAGCGCCATTTGTTGACGGGCGAAATTGACCGCTCGTCAACTGGAGGAGTGAATCCGGTCCGGGGTTGTCTACTTAACCCAAGTTGTTTGGATTAGTTCACTCCGATGGGTTTAGCGGCTCCGTTGGCCGATCTAAGTCCTAATAAAGTGAAAAAACAAAATTAAAGAAGATAAAATAACTTAATGAAAAACACTCGCTGAAAACTAGATACAAATAAAAAATATACTTACAGTTTACTAACTAATATTTATAAAATAGCTCTACTTATTATATGTACAATATATACATATGATTATATCTCTAATATATGTATAACTTTTACAGAATGCAAATTTTAATCTAAATCTGTGAAAATCAAATATGGATTGATTTATTTAACGACAACAAAACTATCATTCAGTCTTTTTGATTTATTTTTTTATAACGTTTATAAACAAGAAATGAAATAGAAAACTGTCTAATTGAAAACAAATATGAACAATAAAATGTGTTTAGATTACAGGAAATTTCTATATTAATTAAACTAATAAAATAAAACTAGCAAACTAACCTGTAATCGCATCTCCTATTCGTCCTGCGTACAATATCCAATTTCGTTGTTTGATGAGGTAAACTGCAAAAGATCTTACAAATTCTTCTCGTAAACGTGAAGCAGTAGTGATTGAATGCTAATGACAGAACATATAAGAGATGTAGTAGCAACAATTTTATAATTTCACAAATGACCACATTGAGATAAATCCTGTTGTGAAAATTTGTGTATAAATGTTCAATGAATAAAGAGGATAAATCTTCTAATCTCAAATCTGAACAAAGTAATTACTGTGTGTTATATAAGGGACATAAAACATGGATATCATATAAATTTCATCACACCAATCTGCAATAAACCATGATATCTAAAGTAGTCAGAATTTAATTACAAATCGAAATGATCATAACTTGAATAAAAACATGATAAATAGAAGCTAAAGCTGTGCAAATATCAACTTCCATTCAAATATGTCAATTATAAATCCATAGTTTTTTGCCACCAGGCAGCGATGGTTTTTGGTTTACAAAACAACACATTTATATAGGTTACAGGATCAAAACATTTCCTGTGGATATCATCTGATTTGTTCCAAAAATTGTGGGGGATGCAGCCTCCCAGATTCTACTTGATATCAAAACTAACAGCCTATTCTAAAACAACATAAAAAATAGCATGCTAAGAGATGCCACCAGTGGTTCAAATCTCCTTTAGAAACCGTAGGTACCTGAAAACACATAAGAATAAAAGATTTCATATGCATTTTCAGTTATTAAAGCAAGTAATTCAAATTTTAGTAACTAGCTACATAATCTCACGATTCTGTAGCTAGTTATAATTATAACTAGAATCGTATTTTATTGAATCAATCAAAAAAGACTAGAGGTAATCTGTGCAAACAAATCATGTATTCTAATTTAAAAAAGACAAAATCATCCTAAACTTATTTTTAAAAATCATACCTCAGATTAAGGGATTCGGCTTAATCAAGCAATCTTTGAATTTACAATGGCAATCACTGCTTCCACGTTCTTAAAAACAACAGACCCTGTGGTTTTTTGTCGTTTATATTTGGTTTGAGCTACAGATTGTAGTCTTCCATTCTCTTTCGTTAGCAAATTCACCTGGTCTTCCAAGGATTTTAGTCGAGACTAAAGTAAAGGCACGTCTTTGTAATACCTATCGATCCATGATCGACATTCGTTGCATTGCAGATGGATAGACTGTGTATCAGCAGTGATAGTATTAACAGGTGAGGGATTTTCCATTTGACCTATAGGTTCACTTTTGAGTTTGATTCTAGGGAAATCGTGATTATCCTTAAGACACGGTGGAAGGTTTGTAACATAATCATAGGGTTTGCCAGAGAAAAGTCCATACGAATATGGATATTCTTTAGTTAGAAATCTTTCAATTTCTGAATCAGAATCCTCGCTTAACAAAATTGCATTTTGGTCTGCACAAGGATTAGGTTTATTTCGGGCACATCGTGAAACCCAACGAGCGACTCTTTTACTCTTATAATTGATATCAACATTACCTTTACACTTTTTCTTTGTGGATTTTTTAACAGACTTAACACCACCCTTGGGATATGAATCTGGTAGAGCGTCGGGTTGGGTAGTGTCAGGATAGGTCAAGGGTTCCACATTAGAGATATGATCACAGTGCAAGAGTGAAAGAGGAGAGATGGCAGGCTCGACGAGGGTTTCTGTGACAACAGACTTGTCAACCTGTCCTATCTGACTGCTAAGAAAACCATTCCTTAACAGGAAGGCATCCAAACAATCATCATTTAATTTCAACTGATGGATAATAATAATCTTGATCAAACAATGGTGGAACATGCTGGAATCATATTTCTTCCTTTTAAAACGCTTTGCCATTTTGTATAGACTTCGAAGGAGAAAATAGGGCATGTTTAGGGGAAAATCGATAAAACTCATGAGCAACCGCAAGTGATATAAGAAAACCAAACCAAATCTCCCCTCACAGGTAACGAACTGCTTCACGATAGCTAACAGATCATGCCATCTAGTTTTTAGAGCTGAAACAGACATACCTCGGTCGCAACTGGTAATCCTCCTTGAGGTGAACAACAATGACCAAGGAACCTCTTCAACCTTTGAGTTTTTGAACCACTTTTGTCCCATTGTTGGTAGATCGATGGCTTGGATAATAAAACCTTCGTTTAACTCAAGTTGGACGTCTCCTATTTTAGCTCTGCAACCATCGAACGTTAGCACGAATTCTTGAGCAACTGTTAAATTAAAACCCTTGAACTTTTCAACAAACACACGCCAACCATTCCTTTCTAAGTCTTCTATGGCATTATCAAATGATAACAACGTCTAGACACCATTGGGATCAATCCTCACCACATGAGCCATGGCTAACAACAAAGAATCGTTAGGGGATTCAGAGGTAGGATTTGACAGAATAAGCACAGAGCCATTGCCTCAAGCTTCCCCAACGCAATGCAAAGACAGCTCGAAATGGTAGGAAGGAGTATTAATTGCTATGCGTGTGAGGAAAATCATGTAGATCGAGGCCATGCAAAAACATAATACCACGTTGTACTTGGAATGACACCTTGACATAATGGTACGCAGAAAGATCATAACAGTTGAAAACAATCGTATGCATATCCACGATTTGATCACAAAATTTATATGTCAAATAAACAATTGAATCAAATAATTTTATAAATCAAAACCCCATTAAAATTAATCAAATTCTAAATGGGTGGTGGTTTAATACTCATGTAACCAAGGTGTGTTCGAGACCAAGGGGTTATAACCATGAAAAGAACCATGTTCATAGCAAAATATGACAAATCGACAATAGACCAAATGAACCTTAATCCTTTAATGAAATCAAACATGAATTCCAGCTGTGAGTTTTCATTCTTACAGTCATGAAAATGAAATCGAAAAGCAAGTACACAGAAAGCGACGAGTAACAAGTGTCGTTTAATAAAAAAAAAGTTGTGACGAGTGACGAGAATTTAAAAACCTTGTGTAGGCAGCTTGTAAAAATAGAGATTATATTATGGCTGCCAACACCTATTTAACTAAAAATCAATTCAGCAAGTGTATATAAAACAACCATTTACCCTCTTTTCTTTTTAACTAAAATTAAATTAGCAAAAATAGATAAAAACAACCATTTCCGTTTTTAAAATTTTAATCCTCCATTATAATTTTGACTTTAATAAATAAATTTGAATTTATTACCCCCCTTCTTGTTACATGTTCATTTATTATTATTATTATTATTATTATTATTATTATTATTATTATTGACCACATGTTCTACTTAGACCTAGATTTTAATTTCACTAGGTTAGGCGA
Source organism: Picea engelmannii (assembly GCA_009831015.1). Lineage (NCBI taxonomy): Eukaryota > Viridiplantae > Streptophyta > Pinopsida > Pinales > Pinaceae > Picea > Picea engelmannii. The sequence continues at coordinate 351,597 of ML783781.1, forward strand.
CATTTTTATTAGGAAAAATTGTTTTTAAATCTTACTTATCACATCATTCATTTTAAGGTCATCTAGGTTTATTAACTTACCAGTTAAAATCACAACATACCCTTCAGGACGCACTAGGTGCTCTAAGGGTGTCACTCGCCTCTTTCCATTTTCCTTGCGCAACGTGCCCTTCAGGATGTACTACGTGCTCCAAGGGTGCCACTTGCCTCTTGACTGACTTGGTAGATATCAAACCACTGGAGTCAATACTCTTCCATGTGATCTTATGGGAGACTAAGGGCCTCTAAGGAATAAGGCCCCTGCCTTATTGGGCGCCCCTTAGAATCATCGTGAGCGATTGTCACAGTCTGCCCTCACAACATCATGGGTCTTCTCAAACTAGGTAATCATTAACCTACAGTTCGAGCCAGAGCAGGAGTGCTAGTAGGCTGTGGCAGGGTCGCTGCCACACCTCTCCCTCAAAGTCTCTGGTTGTCTTGCGTGACCCCTCTACTCCAAATGTGAGTCTGGTTGGCAAGCTATCGTTAGCCTGCATCCATCAGCGAATCATGTCAGTAATAATAATCAATCATCATAACATCTAATCATATGTACATATGTCACATCAACAATATTCAACCCAAAAATCCACTCCCTAACTCGATCCGGAGTCTAAGGGGTTTCATCGATGCCTCTGCATCCTTGAGGTCCAAAGTCCTGCACACTCAGGAGAACCCAGTCAATAACACCTGTCTATGTAATACAACCAAATAACATATCATCAAATCCATAATATATCATAATCATAATCAAACAACCAATCGTATAATAATCTGTATCACTTGCAAGAAAGTATCCTCAAAGAATAAGTTCACTCAGTGTGCACAAGAGCAACATGTTACATACACCCCTTCTTGGTCTAAACTTTGTCCTGAAGTTTCACAGTATATAAGTGCCGAAATAAACTGTATCACGGTATCATAAGTCTACCTATCAAAGAAAAATGGAAACTGCTGACACATATCATATGCGTCCTCCCAGGTCGCCGAGTGCGGACTATAGTTGTCCCACTAGACCTTGACCTGATCTATGGTTCGACGTCGTAGTTGTCGAATGTGATGGTCCAGGATACGGATCGGCTCTGCCCTGAGCGCACCCTTGTCTGATACTGCAAAGAACTCATGTCAACAACATGAGTAGGATCACTAACATAATGTCTCAAAATAAATACGTGAAATACATCATGTGTATGCCTCAAAGAATCAGGAAAGGCTAATCAAATAGGTCGCAGGCCCCTTCCTTTCCACCATCTCAAAATTCCCCACGAACCCAGGAGAGAGTTTATCACCCTTTCCAATCTTGATCTAACTCTTATGCGGTTTCACGTACAAGAAGACTCGGTCACCAACCTCGTAACTACGATCGACACGGTATGCATCAGCATAACCCGAAAGGGTTCCCATGCAGATCTTGTGTTCCATGTTCTGCAGTTAATAGATCTCATATGTGATTGTTTTCTTAAAGTTGATGAATGTTTGTCAAAGTAAAAAATTAACTTATACTAATTCACCCCCCCCCCTAGTATGAGTGTGTATTCAACAGTTGGTATCAGAGCGAGTTCCTTCAGAAATAGTCTAACCACTGGAAGGTAGATCTCAGGAGCACACATGGCAATGGAAACTGGTACTTTAGAAAATGAACACAAAGGGAAAGAAATGATGCATTCAATATAGAAACAAAATGTCGAAACAGATGTGGAAGTAGATATTGAAGAAGAATTCATTTGTGCCTTAATAACTAAGCTTAGGAATAAAAAATTGAAACAAAAGGAGCAGTTGCAAAAATATGAAGAGGATCATGATTGAAAATCCAAAATGTCACAAATCCTTGAAGAAAAAAAAAACACTATCATGAACCTAAATGACCAATTAGAAGAATTAAGAAGGATGGAAGAAGTGGCAAGGATCTAGCTGAATAAAAAAGAAGAAAATTGAGAAGAGATAGAATATGAAATTGTTTCCTTAAGAAAGAAACTAGAAAAAACAACTATTAAGTTGAATAGAATCTTGAAGCTTGAAAAGAGTGTTGAAATCTTTGATGATATCAAAAATTGTCAAAGGTATCCATTCATTAAGACTAGTTTTGAATATGATGTTGTTATTTCCTCCCTGCCTACACCTAGCCTTGCTACAACTAGGGAAGTTTTATTTGTTGCAGGTGGAGTTCAGACATGTTTTCTAGAAGATTGTTAAGTTCCTAACCTGCACATAGGTAGATCAATGTATTCGGATGTAATAAAGGTCAATATTAATAAGACCTTTCAATAAAATAGAATAAGGCAGATGTAAGAAGACCTAATAGAAGCTTCCGCTTCTAGAAGGATATTCCTCTAGATGC
>ML783781.1:366147-377785 GCA_009831015.1 Picea engelmannii
TGTCTATTGGTTTCTTTGCACAAGGCCTTGGAAGAAATCCAAGATGTGACATCTCATAGCATTTTTAATTTATCAAACATGAAATCCATAATAGGATTTAAAGAGTAACCTCTGAGGTTGTAACTAGAAAAAATTATGATGTTGATTGTCTACTATTATTTTTTTGTGCCTAAACTCTCAACTAAAGTTTGCAGGTGGAATTTTTGGGGTATCATTTTTGCATATTGAAGTGGATGGATGTTAGTCTGCACATGCTATAGAAGCTTTGGATTTTGTAGAATCTAATGACACAACACAATTTTATAGTTGATATATCGGTAAGCCTTACCATAATTATGTCATGCACACTTTGCAAAATTTAAAGGATGGCAATCCATTGTTTTCCATGTAGCTTCACTTTATTAACTAGGTGGAAAGGAATTTTGAGACACTCCAATTTATGCATACTTTTGTTTTGAACTGCAATATCAGTCTCTTGTGACATCCTTACAACTATTATGTTTTAAAGGGATTTCTTAAAACCACAAGTGGTCTTTGATAAAGTACCATTGCATTACCTTTTATTGTTTGGATATTTTTATTTATTGAAAGTTAATTTATTTAATAATTTTGTTAGCTTAAAATTTCCATGTTGAGATCATTGCATCATATATAAGAAATATGACACAATTCGACACAATTCGTTTGGCCCCATGCAAAGCACATAGGCATTAGAATGCAATGAATGTCTTAGATATGGATTTTAAGTTCATTGATCATGTTGGATCTTACAAAATTCAATTGAGAGCTACAAAAGTATGAAAACACTATGGAACTCACTTTAGACCAATCTGGGCATACAAAAATAATGACCTATCTGAATGTAGGGATTTTCTTAGATGTGATTTTTGATGTCGTCAAGCATAATGGACCTAACATATTTCAATTTTGACTTGTGGAAGTATAAAAATAAAGCATTAAAAAATCCTCCATGGGATGCCAAGATTCTCATTTTTCTTTATAAAGTACATAGAAGGGCATCACAAACTATTTGTAATGACCCCTATATTACGACAACAAATAGAGATGTACAAAGGTATATATATAGGAAAATAAAATCGTCACAAAATAATTAATAGCAACACTATCGACACATCATCCAAAATAGGGACGACACGAAATCAAGCATTAACATAATTAATAACGATGCATAATCGACACATCATCACATTAGATAACGACACATAATTGACAAGTATCATAGAAATAGCGATGCAAGATCAACTCGTCATGATCAACTGAAAACATCATTACTTTTATTCAATCAACTCATCACATAAAGATAACATAAAGAAACCACCCACCCAACCTATCTTGCAAGGTTAGGACCTCCAAGACACATAAGAAACGCTCAATCCCAGGATTCATTTGATTGATTGTGCGACAACACATATACTACCAAAAACATACATCGATTTAATGGACATAATTTCCACCTGAGAAACACTCTTACAATAGCCCAACTACAACTGACACATATCAATATAACTGATGCAATTTACCATCTACAGAGCATCCTACCAAGGGTCCAATTATAATAGCATATATCAATTAATGGACGCAACCACCCAAGAAACATTTCGACAATAGTCCAACTCCAAATGATATATTAAATCAATTGGCACAAACTCCACCTATGGAGCATTCAACAATAATCCAATGAAAATCCTCTATTAATTTAACTGATGCAAATTCCTCCTAAGAATCATTTCAACAATAATCCAACTACAATTAACATGTAACAACTTAAAGGACACAATTCCACCTGTAGAAAAATGCCACATAAACCACAATCTAGAGTAGCTATACCAATTATACTTATCTATCAAATCTTCAAGGGTACAATATAATCTACTATCCCCATTCTACCTTCCATGCAATACTAAGATTAATGTACTAAAAGGATAATACTTAAGAAACCGCAAGCATCACAAGGGAACAAGTACCATTTTAGAATTTGATATAATCTATTCTAATTATTCTCAGTAAAAGTTAAGGCCGGTTCCATTAAGATCAAGCTCCATTACCAAGTGTTTTAGGCTTTTTGTAATCCGGTGAAATTCAATGCAACCCAACGGTGTTCTCCTTCACATCCAATATGAACCCAATTTACCTTCACATCCAATATGAACCCATAAGTGGATTAGCATCTCCTCAAGGCGATCATATGTGTTATATTCTAATTTTCATTCCCAGTAAGGGACCCATAAGGGATGAATATTCTTAAGTATGGTCTTAAGGTTTCAATAGTACTTGAGCATCCCTTTAATTATAAGAGTGTGATTAAATAACAAATATTGAATTCACACAATAGCCATAACACAAGATTAATAAGACCCAACTTTACAAGGCTATGTGAAGATTCAATTACTACCCTACCTATCCATTTAGATATAATTATTTTGGCATTAGACTTCATCAATAAGGCACGGTTTTAGATGGTGAAATTCTCCTTGCGCGGGGCTTTATTTCTTCTTCGTTTAGACCATTAGGTCCCTATATCCTTACAAATTCATTAAGAGCATACACGAAGATTGTGATCGGATATGATTCTTTTTGGAACGCCATGTAATCTCACAATCTCGCTGATAAAAACTCTAGCTATGTTAGGCGCCTGATACTTCGTACACACAAGAATAAAATGTGGAATCTTCCTCAGAGTGTCAACTACCACAAAAATCAAGGCATGCCTCCTTGCGTCAGTGACAATCCAATAATAAAGTCCATCGAAATGACCTCCCATTTCGATTCTGGAATAACGTGTGGTTGTAGTAATCCTACCGGATGTCTATGTTCAACTTTCACTTGTTGACATTATAGACATCCGCCACGTAACTAACTATGTATGCCTTCATTCCTTTCCAAAAGAACAAAGGCTTAAGGCTAACCTTCATCTTCTTGACTCCCGGATGAGCCATGTATACTGCTCTATGAGCTTCTCTTAAGATCAAATTTCTCAATTCGTCGTTAGGCGATATGTAAATCATGTTATTATACCTCATCAGTTCGTCATTATCCAATGTATAACCCTGAAAATTGGGTACCCTCATGGTGTCTTGTCCGATATTTTCCTTAACCTATTTATACCAGTCATCGTTGATTTGTATAGTTAGAATCTTTTCTCGAAGATTCGTCTAAAGAGGTATCACCGAGAATATGCATGGTCTCCGACTCAATGCATCTTCCACTCTATTCACTATTCCTTTGATCTACGTAACTCAAAATAGTATTCTCTAAGTAATTCTGACCAACGTCTCTGTCACGCGTTAAGTTACTCTGCATAATTATGTGTTGCAATCCACAATGATCTGTCTTTAACTCAAATTTTCATCCTATCAGATAGTGTCTCCAAACTCTCAATGCATATACAATGGCCAATAACTCCAAATCATGTGTCGCGTAGTTCTCCTCATGCCTTCTCAATTTCCTTGAAATGTAAGTGATCACTCAACCATCTTGCATCAAGAATCTGCCTTCCTTAAATGAATCTTAGCATCCCAGGAATTCCTTGTCCGTGTCGGAGACTTGTAGTATCGACATTGTTGTAAACAATTCCTTGAGCCTTCGAAATTATTCCACACACTTCTCAGTGCACACAAAATTCTTATTTTTCTTTTGGAATTCTATGATCGGATTTGCTATCCTCGAAAAAATTTCGACGAACCGTCGATAATATCCTACTAAACCCATAAAGAAACATACTTTTGGTACATTTGTTGGCGTAGGTAATTCCATAATAGCCTCTACTTTATTGGATCCACAACGATGCCTTCACCGGATATAACATGCCCTAAGTAATGAATCTTTGATTGGTAAGAAGAATATTTTGACAGTTTCCTGTATAATTTGTTTTCCTGTAAACACTGTAGTACCAAGCGTAAATGTTCGTCATGTTCTTCTGTCATCTGAGAATATATCAGTATGTCCTCGATGAATACTTAAGCAAACTTGTCCAGGTATTCACGGAACACCCCATTCATCAAACTCAAGAATACCCCGAGGCGTTTGTCAGTCCCAACAGAAAAATGGTAAGCTCGTAGTGTCTGAACCTCGTCTTGAATGAGGTATGAGGAATATCTTCGCCTTTAATTTGTAACTGCTAATATCCTGATCACAAGTCGATCTTTGAAAACACCGTTGCACCTTTCATTTGATCAACCAAATCATATATTCTAGGCAACATATATTAGTTCTTAATTGTCGCCTTGTTCAAATGACGATAGTCAATACAAGGTCTCCATGACCCATCCTTCTTTCTTATGAAAATAATAGACGCACCCTGGGGTGACACACTTGGATGTATAAGTCCCAATTCCAAAAACTCTTTCGATTAAATTTTCAACTCCTGTAACTCAAGAGTTGACATCCAATAATGTGTTCTTGCTATCGGTTCAGTTCCAGGTTTCATGTCGATTGTAAACTCCAACTCTCTTTTGGGCGGTAAGCCTGGTAACTCTTCTGGAAACACTTCAGCAACTCCTGTACTACCGAAAGGTTTTCTAATCCTTCCACCTCACCTTTGTCGTTTAGTGCTAATATTGCATATAACTTACATCCCTTGTGCATGCTCTTCTACAACTGTAGGGAAGAAATGAACCTCAAGGACACTCCCTGGTTTCTCCCTACGATCACTCTTCTCTGTCCCTCATCATTGGTCAAATTCAATCATTTTGTCTTACATTTGAGTATCGCATCATGTGATTCCAACTAGTCCATACCGATCATGATGTCATATGATCCTAAGATCATGACATATAGGTTGGACTTCATTACAAATCTCCCAAGTTAATGCGATAGCCCGTAACCCTTTCTCCAACTTTCTGTTTGGCACCCGATCCATTTCTACGTACCTAAACTTGTCTTGCTCAAATGCCTTTACCTTAATTCTTTTCAGTGTTGCACTAGAATAATTCTCTTTGTAGCACATGGATCTATCAAAATACAAAATTTTGGTCAACGATTGTACCTGACGTCTCGAGCACAGTGGATTGGTGCTTGGCCTAGTAGTTATTCACCGTTGCATGAATCCTATGGGCTTTGCCCAAATATCAAACTGTAGTGTGTCTTGTTGATCCTGCCACCCTCGCCTTCTCAATGTGACAGTTTTGCTGGTAATTTGGCTCTCCACATGTCCAACATCCAGTCTTCGGTCCAGTACTCCTGGTCCTCAAAGTAGAATTTGTTGGCCTACCAACATGAGATCCTGGTTTGTTCTGCTGAACATGTCTAAATTGTTGTTGTTTCTCTTTGGATGTCGTATGTCCAGTTGATCTTGCAGAAGTCTTGCCTTGACCCCCATTGGTCAGCTCTTTCTCAACTATGAGGGCCTTTTGAACTGCATCGTGCAACATCTGAGACATTAGGATCCTGACTTTCACACAAATGCTGAAGTTAAGGATGAACACAAACTTGTTGACCTTTAGATTCTCTATGTTTAGATGTGGAGCATACCTAAGTAGTTCCATGATTTAGGCCTCATAATCCGGCACCATATGAACACCCTGTTGCAAGGTATTGAACTCATTGGTCTGGTGATCAATGAATTCCTCTAAAAAATACCTCTCCCAGAACTGTTCCTCGAACAATTCCCATGACATGTCTCTGATGACCATGTTTAGTCGAGGTAGGAGCGTCTTCCACCATAGAAGATCACTCCCTTTCAGCTGAAATACCATCATGCAGACCTTCATGTTGGAGGTGTAGTCACGAAGTGAAATGCACATCACCATGTTCTCCAACCATGCCTCAACGGTTGAGCAATCCATGGCACCCATGAACTTGGAAAACTTCACCTTATCGAGTTTTCTTTGAATGCTACCACTGCCAGTTGGAGTGCATTGTGAACCCTCATTGGGTAGAGGCACCCTGGCCTCATCTCTATCTAGTCGGTTAATCAAGGCCTCTGACATCCTCTGAAAGCACCTCATCCAACCAACCACATCCTCCACAACAATATTCTCCTGTCCAGTGAATTGTTCTTCTCCTTGGGGGTTATACCCCTTTGGCTGGAAGCCACTAGAGGCGTCACACCTCCTCCCATAGCACCATGTCATCTACCTCCATGACGTCCTCTAACCATGATTACTGCATGGACAAGTTTAAATTTTAATTAGCGATAAGTTATTAATCAAGTGTTTAATAGAGTGGAAGGCATGACGATCCACAGTCGCGGGGTTGAACCCGCTCTGATACCACATGTAATGGCCCCTCCGTTATGACAACAAATAGCGATGTATATATATATATATATATATATATATATATATATATATATATATATAGGAAAATAAAATCGTCACAACATAATTAATAGAAACACTCTCGACACATCATCCAAAATAGTGACGACATGAAATCAAGTATTAACACAATTAATAACGATGCATAATCGATACATCATCACATTAGATAATGACACATAATCGACAAGTATGATAGAAATAGAAACACAAGATCAAATTGTCATGATCAATTGAAAACATCATTAAGCCAATGCTAAGTACAAGTAGCACCATGATCAACACTGGGTACACCACAAGTTTCAGGTGGGAGACAAGGTCTGGTTACTTTTATTCAATCAACTCAGCACATAAGGATAACATAAATAAACTACCCACCCAACCTATCCCACAAGGTTAGGACCTCCAAGACACATAAGCAATGCTCAAGCCCATGATTTATCTGATTGATTTTGACCACTTAAGGTATCAGGGTTGGAGACTGTTTTGAGGAACAAGGAGATGTATAATTCCCTCTAATCCAATCAAGTCAAAATTCAACCAAATCAATCAATCAATCTTAATCATCTATTATTCATTGTGCGACAAAAAATCTATTACCAAAAACATACATCGATTTAATGGATGCAATTGCCACCTGAGAAACATTCTAACAATAGCCCAACTACAACTGACACATATCAATATAACTGACACAGTTTACCATCTGCGGAGCATCCTACCAAGGTTCCAACTATAATAGCATATATCAATTAATCGACACAACCACCCAAGAAACATTCCGACAATAGTCCAACTCCAAATCATATATTAAATTAATTGGTGCAAACTCCTCCTATGGAGCATTCAACAATAATCCAACGACAATCCTACATTAATTTAACAGACGCAAATTCCTCCTAAGAAGCATTTCAACAAAAGTCCAACTACAATTAACATGTAACAACTTAAGAAGCATTTCAACAATAATCCAACTACAATTAACATGTAACAACTTAAAAGACGCAATTCCACCTATAGAACAATCCCACATAAACCACAATCTAATCTACTATCCCCATTCTACCTTCCATGCAATACTAAGAGCAATGTACTAAAAGGATAATACACAAGAAACCGCAAGCATCACAAGGGAACACATACCATTTTAGAATCTAATATAATCTATTCTAATTATTCTCAGTAAAAGTTAAGGCCAATTCCATTAAAATCAAGCTCCATTACCAAGTGTTTTAGTCTTTTTGTAATACGATGAAATTCAATGTAGCTCAACGGTACTATCCTTCAAGTGGAATAGAAAGGAAAATCAATTTACCTTCACATTCAATATGAACCCATAAGTGGATTAGGATCTCCTCAAGGCGATCATACATGTTCTATTCTAGTTTTCATTCCCAGTAAGTGACCCGTAAGGGATGAATATTACTAAGTATGGTATTAAGGTTTCAATAGTACTTGAGCATCCCTTTAGTTATAAGAGTGTGATTAAAATAACAAATATTGAATTCACGCAATAGGCCATAGGTACATTTGGTACATTGTTGGCGTAGGCCATTCCATAATAGCCTCTACTTTGTTGGATCCACAACGATGCCTTCACCAGATATAACATGCCCTAAGTAATGAATCTTTGATTGGAAAAAATAATATTTTGACAGTTTCCTGTATAATTTGTTTTCCTGTAAACACTGTAGTACCAAGCGTAAATGTTCGTCATGTTCTTCTGCCTTCTGAGAATATATCAGTATGTCCTCAATGAATACTTGAACAAACTTGTCTAGGTATTCGCGGAACACCCCATTCATCAAACTCAAGAATACCCCGAGGTGTTTGTCAGTCCCAACGAAAAAATGGTAAACAAGTAGTGTCTGAACCTCGTCTTGAATGAGGTCTGAGGAATATCTTCCCCTTTAATTCATAACTGTTGGTATCCTGATCTCAAGTTGATCTTTGAAAACACCGTCGCACCTTTCATTTGATCAACCAAATCGTATATTCTAGGCAACATATATTGGTTCTTAATCGTTGCCTTGTTCAAATGACGGTAGTCAATACAAGGTCTCCACGACCCATCCTTCTTTCTTATGAAAATAATAGGCGCACCCCGGGGTGACACACTTGGACGTATAAGTCTCAATTCCAATGACTCCTTCGATTGAATTTTCAACTCCTGTAACTCAAGCGTTGACATCCAATAAGGTGTTCTTGCTATCGTTTTAGTTCCAGGTTTCATGTAGATTATAAACTCCAACTCTCTTTCGGGCGGTAAGTCTGGTAACTCTTCCGAAAACACATCAGCAACTCCTGTACTACTGAAAGGTTTTCTAATCCTTCCGCCTCACCTTTGTTGTTTAGCGCTAATAATGCATATAACTTACATCCCTTGTGCATGCTCTTCTACAGCTATAGGGAAGAAATGAACCTGAAGGACACTCCCTGGTTTCTTCCTACGATCACTCTTCTCTGCCCCTCATCATTGGTCAAATTCAATCATTTCGTCTTACATTTGAGTATCGCATCATGCGATTCCAACCAGTCCATACCGATCACGATGTCATATGATCCTAAGATCATGACATATAGGTCGGACTTCGTTACAAATCTCCCAAGTTAATGCGATAGCCCGTAACCCTTTCTCCAACTTTATGTTTAGCACCCGAGCCATTTCTACGTACCTAAACTTGTCCTGCTCAACTGCCTTTACCTTAATTCTTTTTAGCGTTACACTAGAATAAATCTCTTTGTAGCACCTGGATCTATCAAAATACAAAATTTTGGTCAACGATTGTACCTGATGTCTCGAGCACAGTGGATTGGTGCTTGGCCTGGCAGTTATTCATCATTGCATGAATCCTGTGGGCTTTGCCCAAATCTCCAACTGTAGTGCGTCTTGTTGATCCTGTCGCTCTCGCCTTCTCAATGGGATAGTTTTGCTAGTAATTTGGCTCTCCAGATGTCTAACATCCAGTCTTCGGTCCTGTACTCCTGGTCCTCAAAGTATAATTTGTTGGCCTACCAACATGAGATCCTGGTTTGTTCTATTGAACATGCCTAAACTGTTGGTGTTTCTCTCTGGATGTCGTATGTCCAGTCGGTCTTGCAAAAGTCTTGCCTTGACCCCCATTGGTCAGCTCTTCCTCAACAATGAGGGCCTTTTGAACTGCATCATGCAACGTCTGAGACATTAGGATCCTGACTTTCGCACAAATGCTGAAGTTAAGGATGAACACAAACTTGTTGACCTTTAGATTCTCTATGTTTAGATGTGGAGCATACCTAAGCAGTTCCATGATTCGGGCCTCATAATCTGACACTGTACGAACACCCTTTCGCAATGCATTGAACTCATTGGGTTGGTGATCAATGAATTCCTCTGAAAAATACCTCTCCCAGAACTGTTCCTCGAACAGTTCCCATGACATGTCTTTGATGACCATGTTTAGTCGAGGTAGGAGCATCTTCCACCATAGAAGATCACTCCCTTTTAGATGAAATACCATCATGCAGACCTTCATGTTGGAGGTGTAGTCACGAAGTGAAACGCACATCACCATGTTCTCCAACCACGCCTCAACGACTGAGCAGTCTGTGGCACGCATAAACTTGGAAAACTTCACCTTCTCGAGTTTTCTCTGAATGCTACCACTGCCAGTTGGAGTGCATTGTGAACCCTCATTGGGTAGAGGCGCCGTGGCCTCATCTCTATCTAGTCAGTTAATCAAGGCCTCTGACATCCTCTGAAAGCACCTCATCCAACCAACCACATCCTCCATAACAATCTGCTCCTGTCCAGTGAATTGTTCTTCTCCTTGGGGGTTATACCCATCTGGCTGGAAGCCACTGGAGGTGTCGCACCTCCTCCCATAGCACCACGTCATCTACCTCCACGATGTCCTCTAACCATGATTACCGCATGGACAAGTTCAAATTTTAATTAGCGATAAGTTATTAATCAAGTGTTTAATACAGTGGAAGGTGTGATGATCCACAGTCGCGGGGTTGAACCCGCTCTGATACCACAAGTAATGGCCCCTCCATTACAAAAACAAATAGAAACACTTTGAGGGGCCATTATAAAATCGTCATGACATAATTAATAGAAACACTATTGACACATCATCCAAAATAGTGATGACACAAAATCAAGTATTAACATAATTAATAACAATACATAATCGACACATCATCACATTAGATAATGACACATAATCAACAAGTATCATAGAAATAGCAACACAAGATCAAATCGTCATGATCAACTGAAAACATCATTAAGTCAATGCTAAGTACAAGTAGCACCATGATCAACACTGGGTACACCACAAGTTTCAGGTGGGAGACAAGGTCTGGTTACTTTTATTCAATCAACTCATCACATAAGGATAACATAAATAAACTACCCACCCAACCTATCCCGCAAGGTTAGGACCTCCAAGACACATAAGCAATGCTCAAGCCCAGGATTCATCTGATTGGTTTTGACCACTTAAGGTATAAGGGATGGAGACCGTTTTGAGGAACAAGTAGATGTCTAATTCCCTCTAATCCAATCAAGTCAAAATTCAACCAAATCAATCAATCAATCTTAATCATCTATTATTCATTGTGCGACAAAAAATCTATTACCAAAAACATACATCGATTTAATGGATGCAATTGCCACCCGAGAAACATTCTAACAATAGCCCAACTACAACTGACACATATCAACATAACTGACACAGTTTACCATCTGCAGAGCATCCTACCAAGGTTCCAACTATAATAGCATATATGAATTAATCGACACAACCACCCAAGAAACATTCCGACAATAGTCCAACTCCAAATCATATATTAAATTAATTAGTGCAAACTCCTCCTATGGAGCATTCAACAATAATCCAACAACAATCCTACATTAATTTAACAGATGCAAATTCCTCCTAAGAAGCATTTCAACAAAAGTCCAACTACAATTAACATGTAACAACTTAACAACTTAAGGAGCATTTCAACAATAATCCAACTACAATTAACATGTAACAACTTAAAGGACGCGAACAATCCCACATAAACCACAATCTAGAGTATCTATACCAATTATACTTATCTATCAAATATTCAAGGGTACAATATAATCTACTATCCCCATTCTACCTTCCATGCAATACTAAGAGCAATGTACTAAAAGGATAATACACAAGACACCGCAAGCATCACAAGGGAACACATACCATTTTAGAATCTGATATAATCTATTCTAATTATTCTCAGTAAAAGTTAAGGCCAATTCCATTAAGATCAAGCTCCATTACCAAGTGTTTTAGTCTTTTTGTAATACGATGAAATTCAATGTAGCTCAACGGTGCTATCCTTCA
>ML783781.1:399291-484589 GCA_009831015.1 Picea engelmannii
CGGTAACAACTGATTCACCCCCCCCCTCTCAGTTGTCCAACAATTGGTATCAGAGCAGGCCCCTTTTATCTAAGGGTAGATCCTAGAGCTTAAACATGACAAGCCATGAAGGGACTTCAGTCACTAGGCCTCCTCTATTTGATAGAATGAATTTTTCCTTCTGGAAGGTTAGAACGAGAACATACCTAATGGCCTTAGGAGCTGATGTATGGGATGTAGTAGAGACTAGATACATAAAGCTTGTTGTGCTAGATTCCAAGGATGATAAGTTAGAATTTAGCTTTAATGCTAAGGGAATGAATGCTATTTTGAATGGACTTGCAGAAGCTGAGTTTGTGAAGGTGATGCATCTTCAAACTTCTAAAGAAATGTGGGACAAACTCACTAACAGCTATGAAGGTAATGAGAAGGTGAAAGATGCCAAGCTTCAAACCTACAAATTACAGTTTGAAAAGCTACAGATGAAAGAAGATGAAACTGTTGGAAAATACTTTCTGAGAGTAGAAGAAATGGTAAATGCAATGAAGGCACTTGGTGAAACAATTGGGGAACCTTCTTTAGTTCATAAAATCTTGAGATCTCTCACATAAATTTCTCTCATGTATATATCAGTGATGTTGGCTGCCTTGTGATTTGACTTCCCTGGAATACAATGGGAAGCTTTAGTAATATTTTCTTCTTCTACCATAATAGAATCATGTTTCTTAGCAATCCTAGGCAACTGACCCAAAATTAATCTCCTTGATGATACCTTTCCAATGGGCTATCATGCACCTAAAACGGAGATCGTATGCCAAAGTTACAACCCCAGGAAGTTGATGTGCTAAATTACCCAAACGAGACCCACATGACATTTGGCACTTCATCTCCTAGGGTTAGGTTTTTGGATGTCTAGGGTTTCTGGCATTCCTGTTTATTGTAAAAAGGCCTTCACAGACTCATTGTAATCATCTTCTTGTGAATGCGAGTAGTCGTCACGTCTCTTCTCAGAGATAATATGCCACCATTCTAGCGAGTCTTTCACTCTGTATTTTTACAGTCTCTGTACATTTATTTCATTAATAGAAATCATGTATTGCTATATCTTTGTGTTTATGGTTGCATATATGATACATTTATGTTATATTATTGGATATCTGCAATATCTATGTGCATTTCTTTATTGTATCTCCGCTCTCATTTCGTGTCGAAAATAATTCGGATCAGTGGTATCAGAGTAGGCTGCTCTTGATCGTTTTTCAGTGCATGTCCCCGACAAGGTCCGAGTATAGAAAGTTGGGTCTCAAGCTTGTCTCTATTGAGGACAATCACTCTTTCACACCCAAGAAACCCACAATGGCGGAAGAAAATAAAAATGACAGAGTAGACGATCCTATCAGTTTGTTGCTTGAGCAAGCTCTCCCACGACAGAGGGACGAAATGATGGAGAATTTTTCCCACATCCTTCAATGCCTGCCAATAGAAACAGGCGCATCTTCATCAAATGGCCACTTTGGAGGCACATCACCTTTCAAGGTACAAGTTAATTTTTATATTCTTGTATTTGAAGGACAAATAGATGTAGAAGCCCTAGACAAATGGTTAAACCTGCTAGAAGGCTATTTCTTTGTTCACAATTTTTCTGATAGAGAAAAGATCACCTTCGCACTCCTTAAATATCTCCCCCATGTCAAACATTGGTGGGAAACTTACTAGGAGCAGAGTTCCATAGAGGAGTCTAGAATATATGGGGCCGAACCCACTTGGGATTTTTTTGTGGATGCGGTAAAGGAACATTATTACCCTATTGGAAACTATGAGGACCAGTACATGAGATGGACCACACTGCGACAAGAGAGGGGATAAGCAGTTCTGGAGTTCACCAATACCTTAGATACCTTGTGCACCAAGCTGGGTATCAAAGACTCTGAACGACATTTGGTTCTGAAATACTGTGGGACTCTACACAGATACATCCAATCTGAAATGGATTTTCTGGACATCGCATCACTCGGTGCTACTTATCGATATGCTGTTAAAATCGAGCATAAATTTAAGCACCAGATAAAACGATATTTCGGGTCTGCAAATCCACAACAACCAAAGTATGATAAAGACAACCCTAATAAACAGTCTCTCGAAAACTAGTCCAAGCCACAGGAAAAGAAGGGTCACAGGAAGGCAAAGAAGGACACTGGAAAATGGTGCGATTTCCACAAAATCCCCTGGCACAACACAGATGAATGTGGCTCAAAATAATCATTGGTGGCCGAGATCAAAGACAAGGAGCCGAACCTTGATTCAGAATTTGATTTTGAAAATACTGGTAAAGGACAGATCATTGACGCAGACCCCACTGCTATTGTCATGACCGCAGTAGTTCAACCAGAAGAACCACTAGATCCTGAAGAGGGGGAGCACCATTTTCATTCACGGATGTGGGTGAAGGGGACCCTGCTACATTTTATTGTTGATAGCAGAAGCTATAAGAAACTCATCTCAGTAGAGGTCGTCAAACAGTTGGGATTACCGACAACACCACACCCATAGCCATACAACATCGAGTGGCTTCTCCAAGGACAAGATCTCCATGTTAGCCAACAATGTCTATTATCATACGACATCCAACCCTTCAAGGATGAGGTATTATGTGATGTTTCCCCACTGGATGTCTGTGATGTCCTCTTGGGCCAACCATATATGTGGAAACGCCATGTTGTTTATGAGTCTTGACCCCGTAGTGTCATTGTTACTTTGGAGGTCATCTCTACAGAATACCATAGGTAGTTCCAACTATTGTTCCACCTAAATAGTGTCGCAAGTTAGTATCTCATACGGCAAAATTCAGCTTCTTCACAATCTATTCAAAAAGGGAACAAAAGGACACTGCAACCACTATAGTCTCGCTCCAAGCACCTTCTATACAACAGAAGCAGGTCGACAAGGTTGAAACAAAGTGCAAATATTCCTTCTGCACATAGGAATATCATGTATCTAGACTGGCTAAAATGGTCCAACCCTTTTAGCCACATGTTAGTGACAACCTTCAACAAGCTAAGCAATGCAACTTCTCCAACAAGGCAAGCAACTCATCAAGATGCAGATTCAACAAACGCTTTTCCCACTCCCCCGGGCACTCAACACAATGGAGACCATTGGTTCCTAAGGAGGGAGTATTGATCCAAGTGGATATCAGTGGCCACCCGCCTTTTCCAACTGGCTCAAAACCGTTTTCTAGCAATTTTGGTAATTTACTATTTTTAGTAGTTTTTAACTTCCGGGGCCATTTTGAGGGCCTAAATGAAGGTTTTTCGGGATCTAGATTTTCAATTATAGATGAAGGCATGATTTATCCCCCGAAATGAATCTCCTCGACAATACCTTTCCAAAGGGCTATCATGCACCTAAAAAGGAGATCGTATGCAAAAGTTACGACCCCGAGAAGTTGATGTACTAACTTACCCAAACAGGGCCCACATGACTTTTGGTGCTTCATCTCCTAGGGTTAGGTTTTTGGATGTCTAGGGTTTCTAGCATTCCTGTTTATCGGAAAAAGTCCTTCAGAGCCTCATTGTAATCATCTTGTGAATGCGAGTAGCCATCACATCTCTTCTCAGAGATAAGCTGCCACCATTCTAGCGAGTCTTTCACTCTGTATTTTTACAGTCTCTGTACATTTCTTTCATTAATAGAAATCGTGTATTACTGGATCTCTGTGTTTATGGTTTCATCTCTGATACATTTATGTTATATTATTGGATATCCGCGATATCTCTGTGCATTTATTTATTGTATCTCCGCTCTCATTTCGTGTCGAAAATAATTCAGATCAGTGGTATCAGAGTAGTCTACTCTTGATTGTTTTTCAGTGCATGTCCCCGACAAGGTCTGAGTATAGAAAGTTGGGTCTCGAGCTTGTCTCTCTTGAGTACAATCACTCTCGCACACCCAAGAAACCCTCAATGGCAGAAGAAAATAAAAATGATGGAGCAGACGATCCTATCAGTCTATTGCTTGAGCAAGCTCTCACGCGACAAAGGGACAAAATGATGGATAATTTTTCCCACATCCTTCAGCACCTGCCAATAGAAGTAGGTGCATATTCATTAAATGAACACTTTGGAGGCACCTCACCTTTCAAGGTATAAGTTAATTTTTATATTCTTGTATTTAAAGGACAGATAGATGTAGAAGCCCTAGACAAATGGTTAAACCGGCTAGAAGGTTATTTCTCTATTCATAATTTTTCCGATAGAGAAAAGATCACCTTTGCACTCCTTAAATCTCTCCTCCATGTCAAACATTGGTGGGAAACTTACTGGGAGCAGAGTTCCATAGAGGAGTCTAGAATATATGGGGCCGAACCCACTTGGGATTTTTTTGTGGATGCGGTAAAGGAACATTATTACCCTATTGGAAACTATGAGGACCAGTACATGAGATGGACCACACTGCGACAAGAGAGGGGATAAGCAGTTCTGGAGTTCACCAATACCTTAGATACCTTGTGCACCAAGCTGGGTATCAAAGACTCTGAACGACATTTGGTTCTGAAATACTGTGGGACTCTACACAGATACATCCAATCTGAAATGGATTTTCTGGACATCGCATCACTCGGTGCTTCTTATTGATATGTTGTTAAAATCGAGCAGAAATTTAAGCACTAGAACAAATGAGAGTTAGGGTCTGTAAATCCGAAACAACCAAAGTATGACAAATACGGTCCTAACAAACAGTCTCCCGAAAACCAGTCCAAGCCACATGAAAAGAAAGGTCATGGGAAGACAAAGAAGGGCACTGGAAAATGGTGCGATTTCCACAAAATCCCCTGGCACAACATCGATAAATGTCGCTCAAAATAGTCATTGGTGGCTGAGATCAAAGACAAGTAGCCGAACCCTGATTCAGAATCTGATTCTGAAAATACTGGTAAAGGACAGATCATTGACGTAGACCCCACTGCTATTTTCGTGATGGAAACAATTCAACTAGAAGAACCAACAGATCTTGAAGAGGGGGAGTACCTTTTTCATTCACAGATGT
Organism: Picea engelmannii; assembly: GCA_009831015.1. Taxonomy (NCBI): domain Eukaryota; kingdom Viridiplantae; phylum Streptophyta; class Pinopsida; order Pinales; family Pinaceae; genus Picea; species Picea engelmannii. The sequence continues at coordinate 404,317 of ML783781.1, forward strand.
GGGTGAAGGGGACCCCGCTGCATTTTATTGTTGATAGCGGAAGCCAGAAGAACCTCATCTCAGCAAAGGTTGTCAAACAGGTGGGATTGTTGACAACACCACACCCGCAACCATACAACATCAGGTGGCTTCGCCAAGGACAAGATCTTCATGTCAGCTAATAGTGTCGATTATCATACGGCATCCAACCGTTCAAGGATGAGGTATTATGTGATGTTTCCTCACTGGATGTCTGTGATGTCCTCTTGGGCCAACCATATATGTGAAGGCGCCATGTTGTTTATGAGTCTTGACCCTGTAGTGTCATTGTTACTTTGGGGGGTCATCTCTACAGAATAACAGAGGTAGTTCCAACTATTTTTCCACCTAAACAGTGCCCCAAGGTAGTATCTCATACTAGAAAATTCATTTTCTTCACAATCTGTTCAAAAGGGTAACATAAGGACATTGCAACCACTACAGTCTCGCCCCAAGCACCTTCTATCCAACAGAAGTAGTTCGACAAGGTTGCAGCAAAGCAAAAAGATTCCTTCTGCACACAGGCATCTCATTTAGCCATACTGGCTAAAAGGGTCCAACCCTTCCATCCACATGTTCGTGACAACCTTCAACAAGCTAAGTAGTGCAACTTATCCAACAAGGCAAGCAGCTCATCAAGATGCAGATTCAAAAAACACTTTTCCCTCTCCCCCGGGCACTCAACGCAATGGAGACCATTGCTTCCTAAGGAGGGAGGATTGATCCAGGTGGATATCGGTGGCCACCCACCTTTTCCAACTGGCTCAAAACAATTTTCTAGCAATTTTGGTAATTTACTATTTTTAGCAGTTTTTAACTTCCAGGGCCATTTTGAGGGCCTAAATGAAGGTTTTTCAGGATCGAGCTTCTCAATTATATCCAAAGGAATGATTGAGCCCTCAAAATGAGTCTCCTTGATGATACCTTTCCAATGGGCTATCATGCGCCTAAAACAGAGATCGTATGCAAAAGTTACGACCATGGGAAGTTGATGTACTAACTTACCCAAATGGGGCCCACATGAATTTTGACGCTTCATCTCCTAGGGTTAGGTTTTTGGATGTCTAGGGTTTTTGGCATTCCTATTTATTGTAAAAAGGCCTTCATAGCCTCATTGTAATCATCTTCTTGCAAATGCGAGTAGCCGTCACATCTCTTCTCAGAGATAAGCTGCCACCATTCTAGCGAGTCTTTCACTCTGTAGTTTTACAGTCTCTATACATTTCTTTCATGAATAGAAATCATGTATTACTGTATTTATGTGTTTATGGTTGCATCTCTGATACATTAATGTTATTTTATTGGATATCCGTGATATCTCTGTGCATTTATTTATTGTATCTCCGCTCTCATTTGGTGCTGAAAATAATTTGGATCAACAACTTAGTAATGAAATCCATGGTTACAACTTCTCACTTCCACTCAGGAATGGACAAAGGTTGTAGAAAACTATTTGGATGTTCATGCTCGGCCTTGGCCCTTGATCTTTTGACATTCGAGGCATCTAGAAATAAAACAAGCAACCTCCTTTTTCATGCATGGAGAGTAGTATTGTTGTTTTACTTCTACAATGGTCTTTTTGTAGCCTGAATGTCCTACATTAGTAACTTTATGCATATTTGACAATAACAGGTTTTTCAACTCATGATTATTTGGCACATAAACTATGAGCCTATACATGAGGATTCCATCCTCTTTTAACTCATAACCTTCCAATTTCCGTAGTGACACATCTTGTTGTAATTTCACCCTTATATCCATATAACACTACTCTGATTTGGAAACTTCTAAAATTATGTTACTAAAATACGATTTGTACATGCTAATGGTTGTAGCATGCATCTCATGCACCCTCCTGCTGAGTGCGTTAGCCACCTTGTTCTCTTTTCCTTTGATATGATTTATATCAAAGTCATATTCACTGAGGAATTCTAACCACCTTCTTTTTCTGGCATTTAAACTTGGTTGTCCAAACAAGTATTTCAGACCAATATGGTTTGTCCTCAACTCAAATATTTTACCCATGAGATAGTGCTGCCACATCTTCAAGGCATGCACTATGGCCGCTAATTCCAAATCATTAGTATCATAGAGCCTTTCATGCTCTTTTAATTTCCTAGATTCATAGCAAACCACATGTCCATTTTGACTAAGGAGTCCATGGAGCCCTTCCTTGCATGCATCGGTGCACACAACAAAATTTTCATATGGATCATCAATATGTAGTATTGGTGCACTGGTCAACAAACTCTTCAAGTGTTGAAAACTCCTTATGAAATCCAAATTCATTCGAACTTCACAACTTTCTTTTGCAAAGATGTAATTGGGTATGCAATTTTTTAGAATCCTTCGATAAACTTTCTATAATAATATACCAGTCCCATGAAGGATTTCACTTCTGTGACATTCCTTGGTGTTGGCTATTCTTTAGTGGCCCTTATCTTCTCCAGATCCACAATTGTTCCTTCCCTGGAAATGATATGACGAAAATAATGAATATGTCGCTGGTAGAATGAGCACTTGCTCAACTTCACATACAACTGATGATCTCTTAGTACTTGCAATACCATTTTTAGGTGTTTCTTGTGCTCTTCTTCATACTTTGAGTAAATAAAGATGTCATCCAAACATATAATGACAAACTTATCTAAGTAATTCCTAAAAACTCCATTCATTAAACACATGAAGACAGTTGGTGTGTTGGACAACCCAAATGGCATCACTGTGAACTCATAATGTCCATATCTCGTTCTGAAGGAAGTCTTGCTTATGTCTTCTTCTTTAAATATCACTTGGTGATATCCCTATCTAAGATCAATATTTGAAAATATATGTGTGTCCCTCAGCTTATCAAAGAGGTCATAAATCCTTGGCAAAGAATACTTGTTCTTTACTATCACTTTGTTCAGCTGCGTGAAATCAATACAAAGCTTCAACATACCATCCTTATTCTTCACAAATAACACTAGGGAACCCCAAGGTGACACACTTGGTTGTATATAACCCTTCTTTAAAAGCTCTTCAAGTTGCATCTACAATTTCTTCAGCTCTAGCATACTCATCCTATAAGGAGTCTTGGATACACAAGCTTCTCTCAACATCATATTTATAGAGAAATCAATATCGCTTTTCGGTGGCAACCCTAGTATCTCTTTAAAAAGATCTTCAAATTCTTTCAGTACTGCGCAGTCTTCAATATTTGGCACTTTATTCTTAGGTTCCTCCTCCATGTGCGCTGCAAATACTTGACATGTTTTCCTGTATATTTTCTTCAACTACAAGGCTGAAACTTCTCTGATAGATACCATTCTTGGAATGCCTTGAACTGCTCTTAAGTTTCCTTCCTCATCCAAGCAAGTAAAGGTATTATTGTAACAATATAGAACAACATGTCGTTGGTCCAACCAATCCATACCAATGAGAAAATCATAAGATCCCAATGGTATGATATTCAAATAAGCTTTTGTGTGCATTTCATTCATGTCTATTGGACATGCCTTAACCATCTCATTAATTTTATTTTTTTCCCTATACCTAACTGCACCAACCAATGTTTTCCAAGCTCACTTCTTGGTAATTGGAATATTTCCACCATATTAGGATCTAGATAACTATGACTAGCTCCTTAGTCAATCATAATAACAATCAACTGGTCATTAAACTTACCTTCCACTTCAATCATGTGCGACTGAAACTCAACTTGCTTGTTATTTAGGGCCGCGTAAATCCTTGGTACATTTCTGCCCACATCTTCAATTGTCGCAGCTTGTTGTACATTATGCACAGTCCTTGTTTTTTCACCTCTTTGAGGGAAATATCGGTACATATGACCTCTATCACAACCCAAACATTGAATAGGTTGTTGTCTTGGTCTTTTCCCCACTATCTCAGTCATTTTGGGATCCTTGGAAGTTGGTTTTCCTTGCATAGTATTTATGAAAAATGGTGGCTTAGTTCCCTTGTTCCTCTATTCCACCTTTCTTTTCATCTTGTCTTCCCAAGCCTTTTGGAAAGTCGGTATTCATTTTTGTTGATCATAAAGACATTTAACACACCTTATTGTTTCATCCAATGTATTGGGATCATCGTATTGTATCTTGTCAGTGATAAACGATGACAACCCACTCAGGTACCTCTTAATTTTAACTTGTTCATCCTTGATGAATCCAATGTATTTCAGTAGCTCTAATAATCTTCTTTCATACTCATCTATTGTCATACTCCCAAGATTGAGTTCAAAGAACTCTTTCTGTAACATCCCTAGCCACCAACAGGTCGGGCAATGCCACTACGCAGAACATACACATATATGTAACATGCATTTTAATGAATTTAAAACAATTAACACAGAGTTACCGATACCATACAGATCCAAATGGAATTGACAGTAAGTGCACATGCAACGGAACACATGATAACATTTCAAGTAACACAAACATGCATAACATACATAATTAAGCACCAGATGATACTTATATTTTAACTAGAGTAAAAACCACCAACTACGTGCAGACCTTTCACGAACCTCCCAACCATAGACCCTACTTCTCATCACACTCAGTGGTGGGTCTAATAAGCTCCACCCAAGGCAAGGGAATCCTAAACTAGGATGAATTTACAGGAAACTGCACAGTGCAACTAGAAGGATTCTCTCCAGGAGCCTTCTTACACCCACTACTCATGAACTCTCATTCCCCACATGCCTGTTCCACCTAGAGAATATGCACCTTCACTGTTCCACAGACCATCGATTGCTCCACTTCCCTTTCAGGGTCTCAGCAACAGGTCGGATAAGGAATTTTCAGAGCTCCGTAGCTGGTGCTAGAATCTCTCTAGGAGAAAATCACTTCCCAAAAAAATCTCTCACCTGGAGAGAGCTGCTCACATGCCTGACAACCTGCCTCTTCAACCATGGGCCTGACAACCCGCTTCTTCAACAACTTCCACTCAGTTCTAACAAAATGAGGACAACAAAAATGGTTCAATACGGCTCAGGAAAAAGGAACAACCCAGAAATGGTTAAGGCACGAACTCAGTTTTGGCCAGTGCAGACATGTTGGTTTCACAGGATAACACAGGTCAGCTTCCCCCCGAGTGAGAAGTTTCTTAGAAGTGCATCAAGTTGCAAAGGTCGATGACAGAGGCCCAAACAGGTTAAACGAAAGATGGAAGAATGGGGAGAGAACCCCCAACACGATCTGACTCTTCAGCTTTAACTGCATGCACCCAGGTTGACACCTATCTTCCTAGGGTTACATGCACTCCATTTAGCATTCGTTCCCTTTTCTGGAACTCAAGATAAGACATATCCCTTTAATCAGATTTTTGAATAATAATAAATTATTATTATTCTCTTGGACTTAATCCCTTAGGCTTAGTGCCTCTTTCCAACCTCTCAGCCCCCTCTCCCTTACCCATCTTAGTGGAAGCTTAGTCCCCCATCACTCTTTCTTCATGGTCGGTCTACATGCAACGATGTTTTTATATTACTGATATGAATAGTTACATGTACAAAAACAGGCTCATGGCCTTTATCACCTAGGCTCTTTGGCCTAATAATACATAAGTTTACCATCTTATAATTGCTCGACTCACCAGCCTACAAAAGATGTTTACAATTCATAAATACAACTGGGGCTTGTCCTTGGGGATATTACAATCCCCTCCCCTCATTTTTGCATTGTCCTCAGTGCAACTTATTTACATAGTATTGACAATATTTTCAAAATATTAAAAAATATGTGGGTATTATGCCCGCATTGCATCCTCATGCTCCCATGTCATGTCCTCATGACCATACTAGGTCCACTGGACCTTTACAAGCCCTATGGCTCGATTCCTAAGATATTTTCTCTTTTGGTTCAATATGCACACCGGATGCACTTGCAAGATGCCTTCTTGCTCCACTTGAATCACATTCCAATCAATTGTGTGATTAGCATCAGGTATATATTTCTTAAGTAATGAATATGAAACACATTATGCACAGTCATAGATGCAGGAAATGCAAGCATATATGTAACTAGCCCAATACTTTCTAGAATTTCAAATGACCCACAATATCTGGTTGCCAACTTGGAACATTTTCCCAACTTCAGGGAACTTCTGTTGGCTTTCACGTTCAAGAAAACATGATCACCCACTTTAAACTCCTTGTGGTTTCTGTTCTTATCAACATAACGTTTCTGCCTGTCTTGGGCATCCTTTAAATTCTTCTTAATTTTTAGCATTTTCTCTTCCATTTCCTTGAGCAACTCTGGTTCAACCACTGCCCTATCAACTGGGTTATGCTGACTTACTGGGGTGTTGCACTTTCTACGATAAAGTGCTTCAAACAGGCTCATCTTCAGTGATGCTTGAAACCCATTGTTGTAGGAAAATTCTACCAAGTGTAGGTACTCTTCCCATTTAGATGGTTTTTCCATCACATACATCCTTATCATATATTCTATCACTTGGTTCACCCTCTATGTCTGCCCATCAGACTCAGGATGGTAAGCGGTGTTGAAGTTCAGATTCGTTCCAAACCCTTTGAATAACCCTTTTCATAACTTTGAGGTAAATTTTGGGTCTCTGTCAGACACAGTTGTCTTGGGGATATCGTGTAATCGTGCTACTTCTCATATAGATATCGACAACATTAGTTGCCTTGTGAGTAGTCTTCATTGGAATAAAATGGACAGCTTTCATAAGCTTATCCACCACCACCATGATTGAATCATGCTACTTGCCGGTTCTGGGCAATCCTGTGATGAAATCCATTGTCACTACCTCCCACTTCCACTCAGGAATGGGTAAGGGTTGTAGCAACCCTGCTAGGTGCCTATGTTTGACTTTGACTTTCTGACATTCCATACATCTAGCAATGTATTCTGTAATTTCCTTCTTCATGCATGGCCAAAAGTAATGGCTCTTGACTGCTGCCACCGTTTTCTGATATCTAGGGTGCCCAACATAAGGCACATTATGCATTTCTTTCAAAATCATAATTCTCAATTCCTGGTAATTAGGTACATAAACTCTATTTTTGTACAGGAGTGTTCCATTAGCTTCCATTTTATACTCTTCCACTTTCTGTAGCATCTTACCTTATTGTAGCTTTGTCACCAATTCCATGTACTGCAAATCTGCATTCATAGCTTCCAAAATTATTCCTTTAATATCAGTTTGATACATGCTAATGGTCGTTTCATGTAGTTCACGCACTCTCCTACTGAGTGCATCAACCACTTTGTTCTCCTTTCCTTTGATATGCTTGACATCAAAGTCGTACTCACAAAGGAATTCCAACCATCTACTCTGCCTAGCATTCAAGGTTGGCTGATAAAAAAAAGTACTTCAGACCACTATGGTCTGTCCTCAGTTCAAACCTCCTTCCCATGAGGTAGTGCCTCCATTTCTTCAGGAATTTTCTATGGCTGCCAACTCCAAATCATGAGTCGCATATTTCTTTTCATGCTCTTTCAATTTTCTGGAATCATAACATATTACAAACCCATTTTGACTGAGGACTCCTCCCAGTCCTTCTTTGCATGCATCTGTACACACTACACAATATTCATTCAGATCTGTAATCCTCTAGATTGGATCACTGGTTAACAACTGCTTCAATTGCTGGAAGATTCTCTCACATTCTTCTGTCCATTGAAATCTCTTCTCCTTACTTTGCAAGGAAGTGATGGGGTGAGCTATCCTTGATAACCCTGCAATGAAACTTCTATAATATCCATCTAGACCCATAATGGAGCTGACTTTTGATACATTCTTCGGTGCTGAATATTCTCTAATGAATTCTATCTTCTCATGATCCACAACTATCCCATCCTTTGAAATGATATGCCCCAAGTAATGGATTTTCTTTTGATAAAATGAGCACTTGCTCAATTTGGCATATAGTTGGTGCTCTCTTAGCACCTGCAACACCATCCTCAGATGTTGTTCATGATCCTCCTCTGACTTGGAATACTCCAGGATGTCATCCAAAAAGACTATGACAAACTTGTCCAGATATTCTCTGAATACACCATTCATTAAACACATGGAAACAATGGGTGCATTTGATAACCCAAATGGCACCATTGTGAATTCATAATGACCATACCTTGTTCTGAAGGCGGTCTTGTTGATGTATTCATCCTTTATCCTTACCTGGTGATATCCTAACCTAAGATCTATTTTTGAAAATATCTTGGTGTCCTTCAACTGATCAAAGAGATCATCGATCCTTGGCAAATGATACTTGTTCTTAATAGTCACTTTGTTCAACTATCTGAAATCAATGCATAATCTCAACATCCCATATTTCTTCTTCACGAAAATGACTTGGGCCCCAAGGTGACACACTTGAGCATATACACCCCTTCTTTAGAAGTTCTTCAAGCTGCATATGTAGCTCTTTTAGCTCTGGTGTACTCATTCTGTAAGGAGTTTTTGATATTGGAGCTGCTCCATGCATCAGGTTTATAGAGAATTCAATGTCTCTTTTCGGGGGTAGTCCTGGTACCTCCTGGAATACATATTCAAAATCTTTTAATACTGCATGGTCTTCAATCTTTTACACCTTATCCTTAGGTTTTTCCTCTATATGGGCTGCAAATATTTGACATCCTTTCCTGTAGCACTTCCTCAGCTGCATTGTTGAGATTTCTCTGATAGTAACTACTCTGAGAATTCCTTGGAATTTCCTTAGGTTTCCTTCCTCATCCAGGCAAGTGAATGCCTTGTTATGACATTCTAATATGGCATGGTGCTGGTCCAACCAATCCATCCCAATTAGACAGTCATAGGAACCCAAAGGTAAATGTTCAATTCCGCCCTTGTGCTCAGTCCATTCATGTCCACTGGACATGACTTAACCAACTCAACAACCTTTCTCTTGGCTCATGTAGCCAACTGCACTAACCAAGATATTCCATGCTTTCTTCTTGGAAAATGCAAACTTTCCACCATTCTAGGATCTATATAACTATGACTAGTCCCCAAATCAATTAAAATAGTAAAGGTATGGTTATTGATCATACCTTCAACTTCAATCATGTGTGATTGAAAGTCAACTTATTTGTTGCACAGGGCTACATAGATCCTTGGTATTCTACTGCCCATGTCCTCCACTATTTTAGCTTGCTGAACATTGTGGACAACTCTCACTTTGCCATTTTTGTGGGGACAATATCTGTACGTATGGTTTCCCTGACAACCCCAACATTGAATGGGTGTTTGCCTTGGCCTTTGTTCCCCTACTTCAGCCATTCTCTTCTCTCTAAAATATGGATGTCCTTGAAGACTGTTTCTGAAAAAGGGAGGTTTGTTTCCCTTCTGCCTCTAGTCTTTCTTGAAATTCTTCTTGTCATCCCAAGCCTTCCGAAAAGTGGGATTTTCTCTTTGCTTCTCATATAAGCATTTTTCTCTCCTTATAGTTTCTTCCATAGTTTTAGGATCATCATATTGGATCTTGTCACCAATGGAAGGTGGCAATCCACTCAGATACCTTTGAATTTTCACAGTCTCATCTTTGATGAAATGAACATACTTCATCAATTCCAAAAAAGTTTGCTCATATTCATTAATGGACATACTACCCAGCTTGAGTTCAAATAACTCTTTCATCTTTCTATCATAGTATCTCTTAGTTAAGCATTTCTTTTCGAAATACTTTATGAATTCCTTCCAAGTAAATTTTTTCTCTTTATTGTGCTGCACCTGCACAAGTTGATCCTACCACATGGATGCCTTTCCTTTCAGTTGATACATTGAAATTCTTCCTTCTGCATAATAGGAATAATTCTACAGTTGGAAATATTTCTTCATGCCAAGAAGCCATGTCTCAGCATCTTCCTCCTTCTGGTGCTCTCCATCAAATGTAGGAGGTTTAATCTTGTTCATTTCTCCCTTCAGTTCATCCACTCCAGATCTCCTATTCTTTCTGATAGGAGATGGGTTTGAACTACTGTGTGCCCTCCTCTTGGAATGCCCTTGGGAGTGATGATGATGCCTACTAACGCTTCTTGATCTTATTTTCCTCTCCGGGGTCTTGCGACTCCCTGTTTTTCTTGAGTCACTCTCCTTATCCAACTTCTTTTCGATTATTTTCAAACTCTATATCAACTTTAAGTTGAATTCTCCTTGTTGATCCCTAGCTTTCATGAGCTTTTTGTTATCTGCTCGGTGAGTCTAGGCATCTTTCTACAATCGTTCAATGATTTTCATCATGTACCCTTCCTTATCTATCTCTTCTCAAATGGACATCCATTTCTTTTACTTCATTCTTTGAACTGGAAGCATTTTGTGCCTCCTCCATTTCTCTGCACTCAGTGGAAATTCGATTTGGTTCTGACACTCGTTAAACTCTGCAAACACAATGTCTAGTCAACCAAATTTTGTCAGGTCATCAATCCTTAACAATTCCCACAGTATTCATAAACCAATATGATTCAAGAAAACTTTCAAATTCCATTTTCTTTTTGAGCTCTACTCTACTATAATTTTTGGTCACTAGCCCCTTTCTCTCTGTCCTCAACCCACACGACCACGGGTTGTGACCAAGTGCTAGATAAAAAGGTACTTACTCGAGCCTTCAACTTCAGAAGTTTTTCAAGAAAAACACAACAATCTCTCTGAGTTTCAGATTACCGAACTTCGTGAAGTAGGATGGATCGTCAGTCCACGTCTACTCAGCATCCGACTGCTGACACTCACTATGGAACCTTCGACGTCTGAGTTCCGGGACTTTGGAGCTTTAGGACTTTGGAGGATCTTACATCCACACATCCCGAACCATTCCCATGTCAACTTTAGTGATGTCATTACGTCACATCACTTACGCTTTTCCAATCGCGGGGGCATGCAATGGTGGTTTGGAGTAACCCGCCTTTCGTCTCACAATTCTTCTGACGCTGACACATAACCCCTTGGTAAAAATGTGGTTTGGATTACGGAACCGCCTTGGAGAATGAACTCCCATGCAACTTAGGTCCCCCCAATGCCTCCTGACTGTCGATATTGATGTATCATGATGAACGCTAGTCTGGGTCTTCTGACCTTTAACTACATTATGTAACCTCGGGTCCCACTAACCATGCTCATACAGAATGTCACGTGGTGGAATACTAGCAGCTAACACGTGGCCTAGTCAGATGGGTGACACGTGCCATGTTCCAAATGGAATTTCAATCTCCCATGGGCTCAAAACCCCTTGACATGTGGAACACAACCCATGTGTCTGCGTCAATACAAGTGACATCATCATGCCACGTTACTCTGAAGTTTCGGACTTCAAAACTTTTTTTTTTACGCTTGCTTCCTTCTAGTCTCCCGAATTCCAAATTTTCGAACTTCTTTACCCTCCGAGTCCACATAGTACAATTATCACCAACTAAGGAGGTGGCACATGACATACCTAGGAAGTCTACGTCACCCCCGGATGACGTCCTCCTGGCCCACCACGTCAAGTCTTTTTCTTCTGGACTTCGGGCTTCGGAAGTTTGTGCATCAGCACATCCCACTTCTCCCAATTGTCGAACTCCGAAGTTACAATCTGGCGTGAGATCTAACGGTAAGGCTTCTCCCTAGATCTACGGTGTAGATCTCCTCCGAGACTTCGGAGATTTGGGCTTCATCCTTTCTCTTATTTTTGTATCAAACTTCACTGAATTCATGAAGTCCGAAGGGCTTCCAGGTTAACTCTTCTGCATCTTCTCTAGATCTGACGGTCGTAAAGGATTTCCCTTCCTTTCGAACAGATCCTATGCCCGAACACCACAAGTGCTGCAATTTCTTTCTTGGTGGCCAAATACCACGTTTGTCATGGTTTTATAATACCACTACACCTCCTAAGCTCCGTAACGCAGCCAAGGTAACTTCTTAGCACTCAGGAATGTTCTACGATTGGAAATTGGTTCCTCCAGACACAATTCCCACTTGAAACCTTGGGTCCAATGACCACTTATCCAGCCCATCTAGGCTCAACATCGAAACCATGGCTTTGATACCACATTGTAACATCCTCAACCACCAACAGGTCGGGAAATGCCACTACACGAAACATACACATATATATAACATGCATTTTAATGAATTTAAAACAATTAACACAGATTTACTGCTACCATACAGATCCAAATGGAATTGACAGTAAGTCCACATGCAACAAAACACATGATAACATTTCAAGTAACACAAAGATGCATAACATACATAATTAAGCACCAGATGATACGTATCTTTTAACTGGAATAAAAACCACCAACTACGTGCAGACCTTCCACGAACCTCCCACCCATATACCCCGCTACTCATCACGCTCAACAGTGGGTCACCCTCGAGCTGGGACTAAGCTCCACCCAAGGCAAGGGAATCCTAGACTAGGTTGCAGTTACAGGAAACTGCATAGTGCAACTGGAAGGATTCTCTCCAGGAGCCTTCTTACGCCCACTACTCATAGACTCTCATTCCCCACATGCCTATTCCACCCAAGGAATATGCACCTTCACTGTTCCACAATCCATTTGCTGCTCCAATTCCCTTTCAGGGTCTCTGCAACAGGCCATATCAAGAATTATCAGAGCTCCATAGCTGGTGCTGGACTCTCTCTAGGATAAAATTACTTCCCAACAAACTCTCTCGCCTGGAGAGAGCTTCTCACAGGCCTGACAACCTTCTTCTTCAACCACGGGCCTGACAACCCGATTATTCAACAACTTCCACTCAGTTCCAACAAAATGAGGACAACAACAACAAGTCAATACGGCTCAGGAAAAAGGCAACAACCCATAAACGATTAAGATATGAACTTGTTTTTAGCCAGTGGAGACATGCTAGTTTCACAGGATAACACAGGTCGGCTTCTCCCCCAGTGAGCAGTTTATCATAAGTGCCTCCAGATCCAGAGGTCAATGACATAGGCCGAAACAGGTTAGATGGTGGATGGAAGAATGAGGAGTGAACCCCCAACACGAGATGACTCTTCATCTTTAACTGCATGTGCCCAGGTCGACACCCATCTTCCTGGGGCTGCATGCACTCCATTTAGCATTCATTCCCTTTTCCGGAACTCAGGATAAGACATATACCTTAAATCAAATTTTGGAATAACAATAAATTATTATTATTCTCTTGGACTTAAGCCCTTAGGATTAGCCCCTCTTTCCAACCTCTCAGCCCCCTCTCCCTTACCCAACTTAGTGGAAGCTTACTCCCCCATCACTCTTTCTTCATGGTTGGTATACACGCAACGATGTTTTTATATTATTGATATGAATAGTTACATGTACAAAAAAAACCTCCTGGCCTTTAACACCTAGGCTCTCCGGCCTAATAATACATAATCTTACCATCTTATAATTGCTCGGCTCACCAGCCTACGAAACATGTTTACAATTTGTAAATTCAACTGGGGCTCGTCCTTGGGGATATTACACCTTCATTTTCTTATAATAGTAATGCTTGGTTAAGTATTTCTTTTGTAAATACCTTTTAAACTCCCTCCAAGTAACCTTCTTCTCATCAATGTGGTGCACTTGCACAAATTGATCCCACCACATTGATACTCTTCCTTTTAGTTGATATATGGAAACTCTCCCTTCTGCCTATGCAGAGTAATTATGCAGCTAGAATTACTTCCTCATGCCCAACAGCGAGGTTTCCACATCTTTATCCTTCTTGTGCTCACCGTCAAAGGTAGGAGGCTTGATCTTATTCATTTATCCTTATATATTGTCCACCCCAGTCCCCCTCTTATATTTATTTATTAGTCCCCGCCAAAGCAGGGAATATAGCGATCAATTTTCAGTCAAACTATATTGACTTTGTAATTATATTTAAAAGTTTCTATAATGTTTTCAAAAGTTTCATGATATTGATGTATTAAATTCAATATTTTGTAAAATAAAAATTGTTTATTAATATTTAAGATTCATTAATTCTATTTTTTGATTGGTTAAAAACCATGAAGTGACAATTTATGCCTGCTTGGATGTGAAATTGTAAAAAAAAAATTAATTAATTTTTATTTTTATTTTTGAATATTTTAATTATTGCCATATGCCCTAAGTAATGCACAATTGTCATGTTCTGAGATCCTTTTTCCTGAGTAGACATCCTTTGATGTCCTTAGCAATGGACAATTGTCATGTTTTGGATCCTCTGTCCTACACAAATCTCCTACTTTGTCCTGCACAAATTTCCTTATATTGATTTTGTTTAATGCGACTTGACGGAATCAATGACCAAGTAGTTGCAAGTCAATGTGGTATATCACCCATTATCAATTTAGTATTGATATATCCCTAATATTGATGAAAAATATGACTTAGTTTCCACGAAACTTATGATTAGTAAACAAATTAAATGAAGCAGCTTCTGAGTTCTCTGATTTTAGATAAGCCATTTATGATGATGACAATAACAATTTAGTATTCATATCCCAAATATCAATGAAAATTTCAAGTTAATTTCCACACTGATTCCTTAAATAAATTAAATGAAGAAAGTTCTGTAATCTTAGATAAGTGTATTTTCTTTCCAATGTTCCTACTTAGTTTCCATACGTAAAATACCCAAACTTAAATGTAAAGCATTAAGAGTAAAAACTAAAATTCAGTTTCCTACTTGGAATATTCCAAAATATATGTTGGTTAAAGATTTGTAAAGGAAAATCATATTAAAAGTGGAATACTATGTAATAATGTTGCTAAAAATAGTGGTGCAACTCAATACCACACTATGATTTTTGAATGCAAAAGTGCAGGCCATATTTATAACAACTTCCTAATTTTATGAGTTGGGACATAAAACCATAGATTTTGAAGAGTTGGGACATAACACCATAAATTATAAATCTCTTAATCTCTTAATCAAGAAAAAAAATGGAAATAACATAGGAAATTATATAGAAGATTTGAGATAAACTCATACAGACTATAGGGTCTATAGAGGGAAACCTTTTGAATGGATGGTTTGCGTAATGATTTAGAAATTTCCAAGGTTATTCGATGAATAATTTGAGTTAGTTTCCACAAAACATCTTATTAGTAAATAAATAAAAATTAAATGAGGCAGAGCAACTTCTCTAATATAGGTAAGTTTCTTGAAGTTATTTATGACACTGACAGTGAGTTTATTGAATGAGGACGGCTATGCATTAATTTATATGGTGAGTTTTATCAATACTCTATAGCCTTTCTTGAGTGCAACGGTATAGGGTTCTTCTAAACACCACCATTGGGTGCTTCATATACAACACTGAATAACCGAAGATAAATTGTTCGCACTTAATAGTTGAAGATACATTGGTCGTGTTCATGGAGAAGATACACTATTTGTGTTCGTGTTCTTGGATCTACTCTTAAGGTAGACACTATTCACTCTTACTTACATTGAAAGGAAAATAATCTTAACATTTATGTATGATTTATGTTCGATAGCATATATATGTATAATTTCTCTTGGATGGCATATATTTCTTTTGATGAAAGAGTATTATTTTGGAGGAAGAAAAAAATAACTTAGTAAGTGTTGTTTTATTTAGTAAGAATTCTTTTGTTGTTTTATTTTGAAAAAAGAAAAAAAAAACACTTATTTTTTGTTGTTTTATTTTGAAAGAAGAAAAAAAACTCGGTCCTTCTTTCATTTCTTACTTCAAAATCAAGTTTTTCTCTTAAAACAAAAAACATTGACTTACTTTTTCATTGTCAACATCCAATTTGTTATCTCTTATCCTCATCTCAAGCATCTCTCTACCAATACAATAGGCATTGTTGACTGACCCTTTCAACATGTTGATTGTCCTTCACTACATACATTGTGAAATTGCAGTTTCACCCATAACTACATTTAGAAGAATGGTTAAAATTGTGAACATTCCACTTTTTGAGTTAGAAATATAGAAGAACAGTTGAAATTGCAACTTGAATAATACAAAATTGCAATTTCACTACAACATTGCTAAATTACAATTTCACCCATAACTACATTGTTAGATTATGTTCTGCATGTCATAAGTGGTCTGCGTGGAATGGGGATTTTCATGGAAGAATGGAATAAGGAAGGCTCAACATTTTTTCCATGACGCGTATCTTAGCAGTGAAACGAATTCATCGCCAAATTCCCGTCTCTCTATATGTAATGCCACAACACGTGTACACACAGATGAAAGTGTAGTGTTCAATGCCAATCTAGGCCGACCGACCACATGTTTTTTTCTAGGGACTTGGGAAGTGAAAATAAAAATAGAGCCTTGAGCCATAAATGGCTTAAATTTCCAAAATTTGGAAAAATTAGTGTAATCTTACCCTTGGGATTCTACTCCCCACTCTTATCTCTTTTGAATTTAATCAACCTGCAGTGCTTCCAAGCTATAGAAACCAGGTTATGAGCTATGTCACAATGTTGACAACAATCAAAACACTTCAAAAATTTAGACATATTTTCAAATGTGGCTACCTACACTAAATCAAAACAACATGCATTTCCCTTTAAATACATCTCAGTACTAGATATCTAACTTCATCTCAAGCCTATGGGTACTAAATATCCTAGCATGATCTTAGGCATGCCATGCTTGAATGTTATACCTGGGGGAACTACTTCAGTGAATGGGTTTTGGGTTTAATAGACAGAAACGACAAACCTGAAGGGTTAGCAGTAATTGAGGCTAGTAGTGGATTTGAAGCCTCTACAAGCCCGAGATATCTGTAGCTTAGCCAAACCTGATTGTGTGTTGGAAGATGTGATCTCCACAATAAGATAAATCTGAACTAAAATCTTTGAGAATGTATTGTTCCTCTCCTTGGATGAAACTTGCATGGTCTGAGCATCATGGCACTGCCCAGATAAGGGATCATTAGTGGCAATTGAAGGCAGCCCTAAATGGTGGCCTCTTTCTCTTCATAAGCCTCGTAGAACCAGCCTACATGGTCTTACAATCATGTCATTGCTAGAGAAGGAATCATTCGTAGCAATCAGAGATAGCCCCAAATGGTGCCCTCTTTCTCTCAATTATATTCATAACCTAGGTAACCTTAGTTAATTTTTTTTTTTAAGTTTAACTTTTTTAATTTGTTAAATTAGGAGAGTGAACAGGGATATCTAGTGTAGTTTTATTTAATTAAAAAAATCTCCCGAAAAACTTAAACTGCATGATAAAATTCTCTTTCTGCATTGTAAAACTGCCTTCACCAGACATGCAGATCCTTCATGTTGAACATATCTAGTTAATCTAATCAGTTGCCACCAAATTTTTATAGGCGTTCTACTTCCCATAATGTTCACAACAACGATGGATTCAAAGGATATCGAAATAAATGAATAAATCTAACCAATTGGGAATCTGAATGAAATCTGCGAGTAACAGGCTGGATCGAGAGTCAATCACACATATGCCTTCTTCATTATGGAATATGCCATATCTATAATGGGTATCTCAACAACTAAGTATTTAACTTATAATTAATTTTCCCTTTTATCATCATTATCTTGGCATTGGCTTCCTTTCTTTTTAAAAGCTTCATTGTTTTAGTTTAGGGAAATAAAAAATTTTCTAGTAGTGAATTCTTCTGATCTATTGAATCTTGTGTTTTTTCTTTTCTTTTTAGTTTAGGGAAATAAAATCCCTATGCATGCTTGCCTTGAGAAGTGGCACAAACATTTACATGTAAAGTTAATTATAAAAAATACATATATGCTTGATTGATTCTAGTTTGAAACCCTTCCTTTGATTGCTAATAGTTGCTTGCTTCAATCAAACCTTCACGCAAGAAGACACATAGGTCGCAACACCTCCTTCATGTCTTCACATAGGTGGTGGTGACTAAGGTGGATGGCTCATCATCCTCCAATGGCAGTAGCTATTGTTTCTTCAAATTGCAAAAATGTATGGATCTCTTTCTAGGAATCGAACTAGACTATTCTCACATGGCGGCTGTGTTCTTCAATATTTGGAAGTTATTTTTCTATTTTTCTCTTCCTTGGTTGTAAATTCAAATAATGGATTAAATCCCATATGCATCGTGGGCATGAGCTCGCGCACCTGGGCATGAGATTCACTCACCTCTTTAAATATATTTGAAATAATCTTATAAAATATAAATATCTTCGTAATTTTTAAATTTCTTGTGTCGTGTATGTAGTTTGAACCTTAGTTTCTCTCCAAAAATTTCAAGATAAGAAATTATTGTATTTCATTGTACTACTAAAATAATTTTGTGATATTATATACCATTTCAGGTCATTGAACGACTTTTTATATCCCATTCATTCAATACGAAGAGCTCTTTTTCTTTTTTATTGCCTTTCTGCAAATGAATTTATATATGATTTATAGTAAAATCAAATGGAAAACAAGATGCACACGAAATCTATTTTTTATTAAGTATTTGCACAATATAAATACATTTACAATCTTGCTGTGAAATCCAACTTATTCTATATTTGGACATAGTTGTTGAGATAATCTCTCAACATACTTCAACTAATCCTAACAAATCTAAACCAATTTCTAAGCTAAACATTATCTCCAACACGCCCCCTTAATGCTTATCTTACAAAACTTACCATCACAAATTACATTTATATCACATTTTTTGAGTGGTCTTCCTTAACACTCACATCCACTCTGGAATCTTGTAGACAAGGATCTTTCTTCATCACATAACTTCTAGCTACCACTTGACCTCCATTTAAAACATAACTGCCTTTGAAAATCATTTAAGAACTTGCAAGATCAACAATATTAATAGACTCGGCTAGTCTGGGCTTCCACGATAAAAGTTGTCAAGTAATAAACCACTCTATGGACCTACCACCATCTGTCGGATATTTCTCTTTGGCTATCCGTCAGTTGCAAGGAAGGTGGTCTTGATACTGAATGTGTTCAAAAGTTGATCATACAACTTGACCTATCTAACACACAAGAATCTCACAAAAAATAACATGTAATTGATGCTCTTGAAGCCCGAAGCACAACAAAACCCATCGGTTTTATAATAGACTACAAACATAATCAAATCAGAGATGTGTTCTCAACTATGAAGATCATGAGAACCACTAATTTAAATTATGTTTCTTTGCCCAATAATTGCTTCTGCATCACTTAATTTTAGACAAACAAAATACATTCACATTAATTAACATAACTACTACACATTAATTACTATAGATTCCCCTTTTTGTAAAGTGAAAGGTAGGTTGCTGCAATCAATCTTTCAGCAGCCTCTTGAGATAAAATAAAATGAACCGCTGCAACCAATGTTGTGTCTTGCTTGTGCAAGTCCAAGAGCCTACTGCTCAAGAAAATTGAACGTCAGGAAGAAATCCACAGAAGCACCACTATGTCCGAGGCAGTCACACTCCTCGTATGTCAAGTGGATACTGTGGGCGAACACTGATCGCGATACCACCAGGTCATAGGAATTGAGATAACCACTATGCTTAGGGAAGAGAATGCCACAGTTTCAGTTTCCTTTTTATTCTCCAACATGTGTGTGTGTGCAAGTACAATCAACTGAGCCACTAATTCTCTGCTCATCCTTGTACACTCTACATATAACTAATTTCACATCTACTCTTGCGTGTTTTGTGGATTGTATTATGTAGATCAGGAGGAGGAAATTCCTTCTCTCGTACATATCTCCTACACAAGTGAGGATTCCCATCAATATGCCAAAGGGAGTATCATGATCAAACCTTGTCTCCTTGTTGATGACTGCTACACCTCGACCCAATTCAATTATAAAAACATGAACTCTTTTACGATGCTGAAAGATGAAATTTTTCACTACAAAATGCACAGGAACTCCATGAGGGAGATAACCCAGAGCACTGAGCTCTGATACCAAAATGGAAAAAAAGATGCACATAAAATTTATTTTTCATTACGTATTTGCACGATATAAATACATTTACAATATTTTTGTGAAATCCAACTTATTCCATATTTGTGGACATAGACTCCAACTAACCCTAACAAATCTAAACCAATTTCTAAGCTAAGCAGTATCTTCAACAAAATAAAAGTCAATTAACTTGTTAAATAAATTTGTTCAATTTACTTTCTTCACCTTCAATTTGATTTCTTATTTTTTCCTAATTATTATTATGCACTCTCAAAGATTCAACAAAAACTAATCGAATCAGCCATCTCAAATCGTTTACCATAGCTTTAAGAGCCTCAACCATTATATCTCAATACAAAGATTTTTTTTTCTCTTAGTAATGTCATTTTACATGTTATTTCCTCCCTCGCACGCAAACAACTTTATATATCAAAATTTCAACAAAAACTAGTCCAGTCAGCCATCTCAAGTCGTTTACCATAGCTTTATGCGCCTGGACCATTATGTCTCAATACATTTTACATGTTATTGCCTCCCTCACACACAAACAACTTTATATA
Organism: Picea engelmannii; assembly: GCA_009831015.1. NCBI lineage: Eukaryota > Viridiplantae > Streptophyta > Pinopsida > Pinales > Pinaceae > Picea > Picea engelmannii. Next base: position 424,721 of record ML783781.1, read on the forward strand.
TCAATTGATTAAAAATTAATAAAGTACGTAATTTCTCTTTCTTTTATTGAAAAAAAAATGACAAATAGTTTGTGATAGTAGGTTATGGAAAAGTTATTTTAAAAATTAGAAAATCAAAAAAATTAAAAAATAGATATATGAAAATATTGACTTTTTAAAAAGGTGTTTTTTTTTTTTTTTTTTAATACAGATTTTTACTTTATATTATTGTATAAAACAATTTTAAGCATTTTTCACATTAAGTGAATCTATTAATAAATTTTAAGCATCTTTGATTTATTGGATATAATCAGCATTGAAATTCCAACGTCACCTTTTTAAATTCACAAAGCTAAACATTTTTATTACTATTCAATTGATTAAATCTAGATATATAAACACAAACTTTTGACGACTATTATTTCTTTTAATACTAAATTTGATTAAATCCATAAACTTTATGTGAAGCATACATCAACATACTTTTTAACAATTTTGCATGTTACTTTTTTCTTTTTCTTTTAACGATCTCCATCCTTTCCATTTATTTCTCAAAGCCCACCTACCTTATTCGTAGCTATGTTTTCTAATCCATTAGAGGGTTGGATTTGTTATTTTTTTTAATTAAATTAAATTTAATTGATTTATTATAATTTAAAATACATATAAACTCATATCCTTAAAGCTTACATAATTATCAAATTGAAAAATAAAAATTATATGATAGATTCCATGTAAGGAATGCCATGTGAGTTAAAGTTATAATTTAAAAGGAGTGTTCTCTACGACTTGATTTAAGATTTTGTGTATTAGTGAATTCATAGTTTTATACTCCATGCAAGGAATGCCATGTGAGTTAAAGTTAAAATTTAAAAGAGCGTTATGTTGATTAATTGGGTTGGTTGTCATTGATGTCAACCCTTGAAGAAAGTCCGGCAGCGAATTCCGGTAGCACATGGTTTGGTTAATGGACCCAAGTTTGTTTGATAGATAATTATATGTATTTTGATATATTTGTAGGTAAGACTAATCTATATGGATAATACATGTTATGCCATTTCCGGTGGTATGTGGAATGTCACATAACTCCTCACGGTTAGAGAGTTATGGCCATGTGAAGTTGGAAGACCCTGATGAGTCATCTAGAAGCCCCAAAAATTCAAAGTGTTTGCAAAAGAAATTATTTAAATAATAAAGTTAATGGAGAACTCCCTAAAATAAGGAAAGTGGGATTCTACATGAAAGTATAAATAAGAGGCAAGGATCTCTCATTTAAACACACTTGAACACATTTAATATCTTTTGTTGTGTAAGGCTTATTGCAAGTACTCAATGATACATCCGAAGTTGCGAAAGTTTGAGGTAGTATGAAGGGTTGACGACGAATGTTTCGAAATTACAACAAATACTAAAAAAACCTAATTTCTGAGGTGTACGCGGGTTGACAATGTATTAGGGTCCGTACATACGCAGGATGACAGTGTATTAGGGTGTGTACGTACATGGGTTGGCAGTGTATTAGGGTGCATACATATTGGTAAAGCCATGGAAACTTGAGAAGATGAAGATGCAGAGGTTCTAGATTCTGAGATCAAGCTCCTAGGAAGGTCTACAATGCTCAGATACATCAGATCTATCCATTGGTTCAAAAGATATGTCTTATTTCTATGAATAGTTGGATTGTGATGTATGCACGAGAAATTGTTATGGAGATTTGAGGATTCTCCCTAGAGAGACTAGTGGTTGCATGGGATCTTCTGTATAAATCAGATCTATAGAAATACAGTGTTGGTATATTTATCATTGATACTTCTTGTTAGAATTGAGGCACATCTTGTATTTCTTGGAATATGGCTAAGGGTTTGTGGTACATGGTTGAGAGCTTGTATTTTTGAAGTGGTTGATGTATTGAGAGGTTGAATATCAGAAAGGGTTTGATGACTAGATCATGTGAGGGTTATTATACTTGTTCATGATTACACACACCTATATGGCACATGACTACAGAGAGATATATATGCTTTGGGTAAAGGTTATGTATGAGGATGCATGCACAAGGTACAGTTACAGTCTGGATATAGTGACAGGTTGCAGATCTATGTGAAAGAAGTTGCATAGGGTCAGCAATTTTCAGAAGAAAGAAAAACCTAGTTTTCAGAAGGCATACGCAGGCTGCATAATATTTTGGTTGCGTACATATGCGGGCTAGATAACAGATAGGGCGTGTACATACGCATGCAACAGAATTACAGGTCGCGCATCTGTTGTATTTGGTTGATACATTCAGTTCAGGTATAGATCGATTACAGGGAAGTTGTACAGGTTGGTTGCAGGTCAGTGGTATAGGTTGGCATAGTTGTACAACAGTACATCTCACAGTGATAGTGTGACAAAGGTTCCATCATTCTACTTATACATCAGGGTAGTTGGATGGGGCAAGGAAAGGTGGTTGTAGCCAACTTCCAGTTGTAGCCAGAGAACATAGGGGGTTGTAGCCAGAGAATTCTGGAGTTGGAGCTTCCCTCAGGTTGTAGCCTAAAAAACTAGGGGGTTGGAGCCTCCTTCCAGTTGCAGGTGGAAAAAAAAGGAAGTTGGTGCTTCCAATGAATGTAATTCTTCAAGACATATAAGAAAAAACATTCTGTGGTTTTCTCTCGCTTTGGGTTTCCACGTAAAAATACTAGTTTACTATGTATGTGTATGATTGTTCATTTTTTCATTGTTTATTTACTCTGCAAATATTGGATGATAATACTACATTGATATAACACTTGCATTATATGGTTAAAAAGGATTGTATTTCTCTATTACTGATTCACCCCCCCTCTCAGTAATCCAACACTTGGTATCAGAGCAGGTTCCTTCAAAAATCAATTTAACCACTGAAAGGTAGATCATGGAGAGCAACAACATGTACAAAAATGGAATACCACATTCTGATGGACAAAAGTATGCATTTTGGAGCATAAGGATGAAGACATATATACAGGTAGAGGGATTTGAAATATGAAAATGAATTGTAGATGGATACACAGTACCAACAGTTTCGCCAACAAATGACAAAGCAATGAATTCAATCAGAATAATTCCAAAGCCACAAATGCACTTCTGAATGGTCTTGGAGAATCAATATTCACCAAAGTTGCACATTGTAAATCCGCTAAAGAGATTTGGGACAAACTTCGAAATATTTATGAAGGAGATTCAAAAGTCAAAACAGCAAAGGTTCAAACTTATAGAGGTCAATTCAAACAACTAAAGATGAAGGAAGATGAGAATATTGTAGCTTAATTTTTATGATTCGATGAAACAGTAAATGCAATCATGGGATTGGGAGAAGAAACCAAATAATCTATAATTGTTCAAAAGGTACTAAGATCTCTTCCTATGAAATTTGACCCTAAGATATCAACACTAGAAGAAAGAGAAGATGTAAACTCAATAAGGATGGACGAACTACATGGAATCTGCACAACATATGAAATGAGAATTGAACAGGAAAATCCAGATATAAAAGAAGTAGCCTTCAAAGCATCCAAAAGGTCAAAGAAAAAGGGAAAGTAAAAAGAAAAATAACATAGCAGCAGCAGTGACATTTTGGAATATGATGAAGAAGCGACCAACTTTGTTAGAAGATTGAACAAGTGAACCAGCAACATGTATAGAGGTAAGCTTCATTTGATTTGTTTTAATTGTTATGGTATTGGTCATTTTGCTAACAAATGTCCTCATAAGAAAAAGAGAAATGATGAAGGTTACTCAAATAGAAAAAAAAACATATAAAGTTAAAAGAACCACAAAGAAAGTTTTCAAGAAAAGCTTATGCACCAAAAAAGACATCTCATCATCAGATGAAGATGAAGTTAGAGATAGTGAAACAAAAGGAGTTCTATTCATGGCAGTAGAAGACTCTGATAAAGAAAACTCCGAAGAACAATATGAAGAGGCAAAAGTTGACTACCGAGAAAATTTTTTGTGTGCCATAGAAGATATCAAAAGAGAAAAGAAGAAAAACAAGAAACTCCAAGCGGAACTAGACAAGAAAGAAGACACTTAGGAACTAGAACAAATGATCACAAATTTGAAGGTTCAAATTGAAGAAGATAAAATAATTGAAGAAGCATTTAAAGAACAACTAGAATGAAGAGACAAGATCATTGGAAATTTGGAAGAAGAGATTGTCACATTAAGAAAGGATTTTCAAAAGAAAAATATGCAGAACAACTCAAAAGTTTTGAATGACATTATCAACAGTCAAAAACCTCATCATGACAAGTCCGGACTTGGATACAATCAGATAGAAAAGGGATCAAGCTCCAAGACAACATAACAAGAAACATTTCCAAAAAGCTATGAAGAAACAATAAAAGGGGATAGGAAGGTCTACAAAGAAAATTTCAGGGACACTCCTCCACCGAGAAAATTCATATTTCAGAATCAACGACCGACAGAAATAGATAGGCCTCAGGGAGAAGAAGAATTCATAAGAGTAACTCTTTTCAAAAGATATTCAACTCCTAGGTATCAAACTATCTTTTTTTTTTTATGCATGTAATAATTTTGGACATAAAGTTGTGAATTGCAGAGCTAACAACAAGAACATAAACAACTTTGAAAGTCATACACAAAAGGGTTATCCAAGAAAGCCTAGTGAAACATAGAGAAGAAGTTACAAAAGGTTTGAATCTTTGAGCACTTAAGTGGAATGCTACAGATGTAACAACTTTGGATGCATAGCCAAATGTTGCAGAATGACAATCCCTCCTAGAGAACCACAACAAAATAACAACAATCACATACATGAACCTCAACAAAGGACATGGATAAGAAAGCAGAATCAATATAGCAATGAAGAATGCACACTCACTCTACAAGCTAAGCAAAAGTAATGTGGTTGGTATGTTGATAGTGGTTGTTCAAAACACATGACAGGTGATAGAGACAAGTTTCTTACATTAAGAAAGGAAAGAGATGGACCAGTCGCCTTCGGAAATGATGATTCAGCTAAAATCATTAGAAAAGGAATAGTCAGAATTGGGAACAAGAATACCAAGGCAGAAAATGTTCTACTAGTAGAAGATATGAAACATAATCTTCTAAGTGTGAGTCAAATGTGCAACCAAGGTCATAAAGTTACTTTCAATTCACAAAAGTACGAGATAAGAAAGAAAGGTTCAGAATAATTGATTGCAACAGCTACGAGAACTTCAAGCAACATATATGTATTAAGTGAAATTGGAAATGAAAAGTGTTGCATAGGAAAGGAAGATGAAATTTGTTTATGGCACAGAAGAATGGGTCACATACATTTTGATAACCTTTTCAATGTCAACAAAAGGGAAGCAGTTAGAGAAATGCCCTAGATCATGAAACCAACCAACACTTTATGCAAACATTGTCAACAAGGAAAGCAAACAAAGACCAGGTTCAAATCAAATGAATATTCAAGGAGAAGACCACTAGAAATTGTGCATACTGATCTAGTTGGACCAACCAAAACAAAGGGTTTAAAATGTGAGAAATAATTTATGTTATTAGTTGATGATTATACAAGAATGTCTGCAGTTTTCTTTCTCAGGAATAAGTCAGAAGCTTTTGAAAACTTCAAGGTCTACAAGGAAATGGTTGAAAATGAAATGGATTAAAAAATCAAATGCTTGAGATATGATAATGGAGGAGAGTTCACTTCAAAGGAATTTATAGACTACTGCAGCAGGCATGGAATAAAAAGGCAATTCTCCATTGCTAGGACACCTCAACAGAATGGAGTTGTTGAAAGAAAGAACATGACAGTACATGAAATGGATCGAACAATGCTAATGGATTCCAAATAGACAGATATCTTTTGGACACAGGCAATGCATACAACCGTTCACATTCAAAATAGAGTAATGCTCAGAAACAACACTGACAAAAATCCCTACGTGTTATGGAAAGGAATACCAACAAATGTGAAGCACTTTAGAGTTTTTGGAAGCAAATGCTATATCAAAAGAGAAGATGGAAGAATGTGAAAGTTTGACTCTCGTGTGGACAAGGGAGTACTTGTTGGTTACTCAAGTACAAGGAAAGAATACAAGTGTTACAACCTGAGATTGAACAAAGTTGTGGAAAACATCAACGTAACAATTGATGAAACATGTAGACAAGAATTAAAGGAAGAAGAAAATGAATTAATGGAACAACTTTATGAAGAAGAAGCAAAAGATGAAAAAGAAGTAGAAGTACAGAAGAATCATCCTAGTAGACAAGTACAGAAGAATCATCCTTCAGATCAGATTGTCGGAAACAAAGATGCAAGAGTTGAGACTAGAAGAAGAATCCATTCACTAGAACAAATGCACTTAGAACTCACATCTACGATTGAAACAAAATATTTTGAAGAGGTAAGCAAGGATGAATTTTGGATAAGGCCATGGATGAAGAATTGGATCAAATAGAGAAAATGACTCTTGGGAATTGGTTCCAAGACCAAAGAATAAGAATGTGATCGGCACAAAGTGGGTATTTAGGAATAAATTGAATGAAGATGGACAAGTTACAAGGAGCAAAGTTAGATTGATATGTAAAGGATATGCATAGGTTGAAGGAATCGACTTTGAAGAGACATTTACCCCAGTTGCCAGAATGGAAGCAATCCGATTGCTTTTAGCTTATGCATGCTCCAAAAATATTAAAGTGTGTCAGATGGACATAAAATCAACTTTTATGAATGGGGAACTTGAAGAAGAAGTCTACATTGAACAACTAGAAGGATTTCAGTCATCAGAGAACACATATTATGTGTGTAAATTAAAGAAGGCCTTGTATGGTCTAAAATAGGCTCCTAGAGCATGGTACTCTAGAATGGATAAATATCAACAATAGGCAGGGTTCAGAAAAGGAAGTGCAGACAACAAACTCTACATCAAGTTAACTCAAGATAGTATTTTATTAATTGAAGTTTATGTTGATGATATAATTTTTGGAAGTACTCATGACAGGTTAAGCCAAAAATTTGCAAACGGCATGGAGAATGAATTTGAAATGTCATTACTTGGAGAACTATCCTTCTTTCTGGGTCTTCAGATACATCAAAGAAACCAAGGAATTTTTATTTCTCAAACCAAGTATATCCGAGAAATGCTAAAGTGGTTCAGAATGGAAGATTGAAAACCAGTTATCACTCCCATGCAAACCAGTTGCAAGTTGAACAAAGATGATGATTCAAAGTCTACAGATCAAAGGAAATACATGTCAATGATTGGTAGCCTACCATATGTGACAACATCTAGACCATATGTAATGCATGCAGTTAGACAGGTGGAACGATTCCAAGAAGCACCAAAAGAATCACATGTATTAGTAGTGAAGAGGATTTTCAGATATCTCAAAGGAACAAAACAATTTGGATTATGGTATCCAAAAGGAAAGGATCTATAACTTATTTCCTACACAGATGTAGATTGGGAAGGTTGCATTGATTACCGACGAAGCACCGATGGAGCAGCGTTCTACTTGGGTGAGTGTTTAGTATCATGGATAAGCAAGAAATAATCATCAGTATCTTTATCTACAACCGAGGCATAGTATATTGCAACAATAACATGTTGTACACAGGTTTTATGAATGAAACAAACTTTGACAGATATACAGGTTGAGTATGATGAGCCCATTCCAATCTATTGTGATAATACAAGCGCCATTAGTATCTCAAAGAACCCGATGATGAATTCCAAGACGAAGCACATTCCAATCAAGTATCACTTTCTACGAGAGTAAGTTGCAGAAAAGAACATCAAAGTTGAGTATGTGGGCACAAAAGAACAAGTGGCAGACATCTTTACAAAACCACTTCCACGAGAAACCTTTGAGTATCTTCTCTAGAGACTCAAAGTTATTTCTACTCCAAAATGAATTCTTTTGAATTCTTATCTTATATCTCTTAGATGTACACGAAGAAGCACCATAAAGAGGACAATTCAGTTTGGGAGATCAGATGAGTCAGTTAGGGGGAGCAGCCCTGGATGGAAATATACCTTTTCCATTGATGACAAAGGGGGAGGGATTTATCAGATGCAGAGGACAGAGGCATGGTTCCAGGGGGAGCGTTGGTCACAAAGATGCAGAGGACACATGCATGGTTCCAGTGGGAGCATGAGTGATATGATTTCAGTATTACATCATAGTGTTGACATCAATGTCAAAGGGGGAGATTTTGGATTAATTGGGTTGGTTGTCATTGATTTCAACCCTTGAAGAAAGTCCGATAGTGAATTCTGGTAGCACATGGTTTGGGTAATGGACCCAATTTTGTTTGATGGATAATGGTATAAATTTTGATATATTTGGAGATAAGACTATTCTACATGGATAATACATGTCATGCCATTTCCGGTGGTATGTGGAATGCCACATAACTTCTCACAGCTAGAGAGTTATGGCCATGTGAAGTTGGAAGACCCTCGTGAGTCATCTAGAAGCCCCAAAAAGTCAAAGTGTTTGCGAAAGAAATTATTTAAATAATAAAGTTAATGGAGAACTCCCTAAAATAAGGAAAGCGGGATGCTACATGAAATTATAAATAAGAGGCAAGGCTCTCTCATTTAAACACACTTGAACACATTGAATATTTTTTGTTGTGTAAGGATTATTGCAAGTACTCATTGATACATCTGAAGTTGCAAAATTCTGAGGTAGTACGAAGGGTTGAAGGGGAAAGTTTTGGAATTATAGTGAATACTAAAAAACCCTAATTTTTGAGGTGTACGCGGGATGACAGTGTATTAGGGTGTGTACATACACGGGCTGATAGTGTATTAGGGTGCGTACGTACGTAGTCTGTTAGTGTATTAGGGTGCGTACATGTTGGTAAAGCCATGGAAACTTGAGAAGATGAAGATGCAGAGGTTCTAGATTTTGAGATTGATGCAGGAGCATCACTGCACCTCAGCAAATGCGCGAACACACAAATGCACAATGGAGAAAGTGAGAGGTGTCGACCCTCCCATTTTTTTTAAATATGAAATAATCCTATACATATTTTTTTGTTGTAAGGCTGTAAATGCCAGGCCATGCCTTTGTACAGGTAGTGGGTAGGGTTGCCTTTAATGGTTTCCTATCGTAGGTCCAGATCATAGTCAGGTTTGGATGAACATTTATGGAATGTAGCCATAGGAGTATGGTGTCGTAACTGAGATAGTGATAGCACTAAGGCGGTGAAGAGGATAATCTCGTAGAGCCCTTACTTTGTAAATAGGAGACTTGAGAGAGAGAGAGAGATCTCAGGTAGAGAGTATTAGGAGACTTAGGAGGTATAATAGTTCTGAGGAGAGCTCCAGAGAACTGGGACTTTGTTACAGTCCAGTTTTTTTGTAAACATCTGTATAAGCACACAGAGATAATAGAAAAGTATTTTTTCCTATATAGTGTTGTCCATGTGTTTATGTATTTCATGAATGAATGCTGTAGATGTATGATAAGTTTCATTTACAGTAGGAAGACATATTTCTCTATCTTTGTTTTAGTTTGAAATATCATTCTGGGTTCTTTAGGCTGTGTAAGGAGTGCACAACATAACATTTGAGGTTCTATAGTCAGAGCAAGGAGTGCACATCTGAACTCTACGGAGTCAGAAAGAACTTGCCAGGAGGGCACCCAAGAGTGATAAAAAACTCAAGAGGAACCTCAAGGTTATTGAATACCTTAGAGGAGGAACTGTGCAAAGAAAGAACAAAGAGACAGAGTTATTGAGAACTCTATAGAGCTCATTGAGCTGGTGCAAGTGTGCACAGAAGAAATCTGTGTTGAATTTGGTAAGAAACAGAGTTACTGAACACTCTGTGAGGAAAATCTCTGAAAGGTGTACATTGATCCAAGAGAACGCCAGGAGGGCAAGAAGAATTTCTTTTAAAGAAATCCTTCGGATCCGAGTTTGACGGAATCCCAGAAATGCAAGGAGTGCGTGGGAGGTCGAAGTCTTCAAGGAGATCAAGCTCAAGAGGAATAATGCAGAGAGTGCGTAAGAGGCAGAATTGTTCTAAGTCCAAAATCTTAGAAGATATAATGCTTGCAAGAACGTAAGAGGGACCCAAAGGATTCAGGTTCGTAGGAGAAAGTTCAAAGGCTGAGATATTTGAAGGAGAGACAACAACCATTAGATTGGTTGTGGGAAGGAGCCTGGACCATTATATTTATGTCCAACAAACAAAAGTAAGCGCAGAGGATAAGAACAAATCCCACCCGTTGGATCTGAACATGAAGGACCAACGACCGTTGGATCTGGAAGAAGGTGCACAAGCTTTAACGTCTTGTGTGCACAGGAGAGCGGACTTGTCAAAGTCCTGAAGTCCCAAAGTGAGCAAAGACGATCCATTGTCGAGGAGGACAGGTGGTGAAAGATCTAAGGTTTCAGGTGAAGGCACTCCGGGAGAAACGAGTGCGCAGGAGTTGAAAATCCAAAAGCCCGAAGACCTAAAGTGGATAGAGGCCGTCAGATCAAGGGGGAGACACATGTCAAGAGATCGTGTATTTTGGGTGAAAGCACTCTAAGAGGAACGAGTGCACAGGAGTTGAAACTCCTGAATCCCTAAGAGCTGAAGCTTCGAAGAGCGAAGAGCCGAAGCTCGAAGAGACAGAGAGCCGAAGAGTTGAAGCGTTGGAGATCCGAGAATCATCGATCTGTGGGAGGGACACTTGTCTGTAGATCGCGAGCTCTGGGAAAATTGTATGGAGTCTCTAAGTTGAGATTTGAGATTCGTAAAGTCCGGAGAGCTGAAGTAGCTCTGAGCCATCAGATAACCTAAAGTGAATCTGAGCTGTAGGACTAGGAGAGGAGACATGGCAAAGATCTGAGCACTCCAGGTAAAGTCCTTAAGTGATCTATAGCCGTCAGATCCAAAGGAGACGTGGAAGAAATATGAGCACTTCGAGTAAAGTTCTGGAGTGCTTCATAGCCGTTGGATTTAGGGAAGATGTGGAACAGATCCATGCACTCCAGGTAAAGACCCGAAGTAAACTTCAATCATTGATCCGAGGAGGACATGCGCCAATACATTATCTACTCTAGATAAAAGCCACAGGAAGGTAGGATTTTGACATTTGATATTTCTGAAGCCCAGAAATCTGAAACGACGAGGGTCATTGATGCGAAGGAGGACACGTGGCTCCAAATCCAGAACTCCGGAGAAAGTAAGAGGAGGAAAAGTCCGAATAGCCAGAGAAGATATTGATCGTTGATCGAGAAGGGAATCTGAGGATCGTTGATCTGGTTGAGGATGCCAAAGTCCTGAAGCGGGAGAACAATTGTTGATTGGGGAGGATACATGTCAGCAAATCTTCCACTCTGGAAGATAACCAGTCAGCAGGGATGGGGGTTTGATAATTGAGATACCCAAAGGCCGGAATCATGGAGGAGATCCTGGCCATAGGTTCAAGGGGACAGGTGGCAATAGATCTTCCACTCTGGGAGATTTCCACACAGAGGAGAGTGGATTTTGAGATTTGAAATTCCCGAAGGCCGGAAAGGTGGAGTCAACGACAGCTGTTGATCTACAGGGGAGTTACGTGTTGACAGATTGTCGAAATATGTAGAGGTGTGTGGAAGGAGGAAAGAAGAGCGGAACAAAGATTGATAGCAGCTGTTGAGTGTAGGCAGTGCCAAAGGAGTGGAGATTGATGAATGGGAAGGATTGCAGAGCCAGAACTTGTGTGGAGGATAATTTTCCTTGAGCGGGCTGCAATTTCAACCACAGGTTTGACAAGGGGATATGTGGTGGCACGAGGAGGATTGCAGGGTGAAAAGCAGGTTGGTATAAAGCCACTCTTTCTCGCACCTGCAATCGTATAGTTCCACAAGGTCATAGCCTAGGAGCATATGAAAGAAGGGGCTAGTGGAAAAGAGCTAGCACCTATAAATTGAGAATATCCCAGAGCACGCAGAGATAGAAGGTGCAAGTACCACAGGACCTGCACACATGATTGGAGAAAAGGGGCCTGTGTATAATTGATCTGGGTTCGATCAGGAGACCGAAGAGTCGATTTGACTCAACAATTGGAACGATCCAGAGATCGAGAGGTCGCAGAACCCCAGGAGGGGAGGGGGGATGCATCAGAGATCAAGCTCCCTGGAAGGTCTACACTGCTCAGATACATCATATCTATCCATTGGTTCAAAAGGTATGTCTTATTTCTATGAATAGTTGGATTTTGATGTATGCATGAGAAATGGTTATGGAGATTTGATGATTCTCCCTAGAGAGACTAGTGGTTGCATGGGATCTTCTGTATAAGTCAGATCTACAGAAATACAGTGATGGTATATTTATCATTGATACTTCTTGTTATAATTGAGGCACATATTGTATTTCTTGGCATATGTATAAGGGTTTGTGGTACATGGTTGAGAGCTTGTATTTGTGAAGTGGCTGATGTATTGAGAGGTTGAATATCAAAAAGGGTTTGATGACTAGATCATGTGAGGGTTATTATACTTGTTCATGATTACACACACCTATATGGAACATGACTAGAGAGAGATATATATGCTTTAGGTAAAGGTTATGTATGAGGATGCATGCACAGGGTACAATTATAGTTTGGATATAGTGACAGGTTGCATATCTATGTGAAAGAAGTTATTAAGGGTCATAAGTTTTCAGAAGAAAGAAAAAACTAGTTTTCAGAAGGCATATGTAGGCTACATAACAATTTGGTCGCATACATACGCGGGATGCATAACAGTTTGGTCGCGTACATATGCGGGATGCATAACAAATAGGGTGCGTACATACACATGTTGTAGAACTACAGGTCGTGTATCTATTGTATTTGGTTTATACATGTTTAGTTCAGGTACATATTGATTGCAGGGGAGTTGTACAGGTTGGTTGCAGGTCAGTGGTACAAGTTGGGATATTTGTACATCACTATATCTCATAGTGATAGTGTGATAGAGGTTCCATCATTCTACTTATACGTCAAGGTGGTTGGATGAGGCAAGGGTAGGTGGTTGTAGCCACATTCTGGTTGTAGCTGGAGAACATAGGGGGTTGTAGCCTCCTTCTGGTTGTAGCCAGAGAATTGGGGAGTTGGAGCTTCCCTCAGGTTGTAGCCCAAGAAACTAGGGGGTTGGAGCCTCCTTCTAGTTGAAACTAGAAAACAAAGGAAGTTGGTGCTTCCAATGAATGTGATTCTTCAAAACATATAAGAAAAATCATTCTCTGGTTTTCTCCCGCTTTGGGTTTCCACATAAAAATATTGGTGTACTCTGTATGTGTATGAATGTTCATTTATTCATTGTTTATTTACTTTGCAAATATTGTATGATAATGCTACATTGATATAACACTTGCATTATATGGTTAAAAAGGATTATATTTCTCTATTACTTATTCACCCCCCTCTCAGTAATCCAACACGTTCTCCACGACATGGTATAAGATTTTGTGTATTAGTGAATTCATAGTTTTATATTTTAGTTGGAGGTTATTTTTAATTAATTATTATATTTTATAATTTAAATTTTGTATTATTATCTAGTTTATTTATATTTTTTGAAATTGTTTTTATAATATTAATATTTCTCATTTTATTTATTTTTATTTTATTAATAAATTAAATAACAAAGTTAAAGTTTTGACTTTTATAATGTGTTTGATTATTTTTATAATTTAATTAAAATTTAGAAAACAAATTTTAATATGAAAATTGTTCATTTTATGAAAAGTTTCAGTATGAATTGTTTTTTTTAACATGGGTTGATTAGGGAGTCTATAATTTTGGTCCAATTAGGTTTTAAGGCATTAATTTTTAAAGCAATGTAAGTGGGAGTTGTAAACCCCACATTCATATGGCTTTTTTGGTAAGAAATTTAGAATTTGAATAACAAAAAATCTATGAAATTACATTATTCATGGTTAGATTAATGATTTAGTTTATATGAAAAGAATCAAAATCTGCATTATAATTAAGATTATGGTTCCGATAAGGTGAGACTACAGTTTGGAGTTACAAGAAGATTCCTCTTATTTTCGTATTAAAATAAGCTCTGAGAAAAGAGTTCTACCGACTATCTTTATCTCACTCCACCAAGTGGAACTTTAAAAATTGCAGATGAAACTTTAAATTTTGAAAGTTCCGAAAGTATACAAAGAAAATTTGATGTTTAAGAAATAAGGTCGATAGACTAGTACACAATTTCCTTACTCTTAAAAATCTGGTGCAGCCTGCGGCTAGGGTAAACCCTAGTCGGGGCTACAGAGCTCTTCTATCAAATCTTTTCAAAGTAAAAGATTCTTTAATTATACATATAATTTATTAACAGAATTTTAAATTATATATATATATATATATATATATATATATATATATATATATATATAATTTGTTAGTGTTATTTGAAAGACTCCAACTTATACACTAACATACTTCCTTATTTTAACTAATTAACCTATAGTTAATCACTAATAATAACACATCTATAAATTTATCCCTTAATTATATCCATTACCTTTATGTATTGGAGTGTTATACTCCAACACTTCACATGTTCCCATTGTAATGTATGAAAGTAAGCTATAATGGGTTATGGGTACATAACGAGTGTGATCTTGTTCATCTAAGTTTAGATTTAGCATTTTGATTTTGGTAATTTTTTTTTTAATATGTATACATTTTGAAAATGTAGACAACACCAAATCCATTTTTTTTAAAACATCTATAGGTTTGATCAAAATGAAGGTAATTAGCAAAATTATTTTAAGGTGCGTAAGTTTTATCAAAATGGAAAAATGCATTTTTGGAAGAAATATATAGATTAGTTCAAAGGAGAAAAAAATATCAAATTTAAATTTAGTTAAAAAGGGAAAAAGTTTGTAAAGAAACATACTTTTTTAATAGAAATCAAAATTTGTATTTTTAATAACATATATTTAAAAATATATATTATTTCCCAAGAAATGAAAACTATGTAACCCTTAATATAGTGCATAAGATATATTTAACCTTTTATACTCTATACTTTCTAAGAATCCAAGACCATTTGCAAAATCAATTTAATGTTTTTTAATGAAATGTTGTTAAAAAAGTATCCATGATCATTTGCAAAAATCCTCTTGATTTCATATGAACTCAAAACAATAATAGAGTCTATGTTTAGTTTATGACTACATTGAGTCATTAATCTAAACTTTAATGCCTTTAAACGATAAAGTCTTTGGAAGTAAACATACAATTATTTTAAATCTATTACTTGCCAACCATATTTTCAAGATTTATCATTTGATACCATGGATTTAGATGTCAATTTCGTTAAAGTTATGGTTTTTTCTCACAGTTTTTCGAGGTTATAGTTTTCTTCATAATTCCCCGATACAAAAAAAAAAAAAAAATCACATGCATATTTGTATATGGAAATGAATATGTGCTATACTTGATTTAACTTTACTATGATATTGTCTTTTTTTCTAACGTTGCAATATGTTGTTTTCATATTTTTCCGATGGTTTTTTGAAAATCTATAGATAGCTTTGATATGCTCTTTACATTCTTATAACAAAAAAAGATTAATTTAGTTGCTTATTGTTATAAGTTTCCTCGTTGTCTTGCAAGAAAAGACATTCTTTGCTATTGATACACACATCAACAAATTTTTTCGATCATCTTGGATGTCCTAGCAATAGACATTGAATGCAAGGTATGCACATTTTCCCAATATGTAAATGCTAGTAATAAGTGGTTCTTATTTCTATGGAGATATAAATAAAAGTGTGTTGAAGTTGTTTTTTTTTCTATAAGTTAAAAGTTTGTTGGAGAAAAATGAATCCAATTGAAGCTCCAAGTAGAAAAGAAGGAAAAAAAAAAAACATATTCCTAAAGAATAGGATTTTATTAAACATCAAAAACATGACATTAATGATATTTATCAAAATATAACTTGTTTTTCTTGAGCAACTTTTCATATACTCCTAGAGATTGTTTGTTCGATTCTCTCCAATTTCTACTACATAATAGATACACATCCATGGAATTAAGAAAAGGTACAATACAACATTTCAAAACATGCTTACAAAAAAAGGATATTGAAGAACTTGTATCTTATAAACATGAATTGAATGCAAAGTCATTGATGGAAATGCATAATGTCAACGATCCATAAATTTATTTGCAACGAATGTCGAAGTTTTCTTTGATTGCTCTACCACTAGAAGAAAGAGGACTTTGGGGAGACATTTTTTGCATACATTGGTTGTCCAAATGGCTCAAAATACCAATATGAATTTGGTCAAAGAAACGAATGAAGCCATACTTACATTTCAATTCAACTTTAAGCAACACCACATATGACATGTTGTTTCATGATGACAATCCTCTCACTAGACATTTTGAACCACTCTTATGTAAAAGACAAATTGCCACCATCAATAGTCAGGGAGACCATGAAGGGCCTATGAAACATAAAAACATAGAACAACAATGGGCACAAATACAAAACAAGATGTTGTCAAATGGATTTGAACAAGTGCATGAATTCAATAGTGTTTATGGTGAAAGTTCCTTTGAACCCATTTGTTATTTAACACAAGATGAATATGATGTGCCTTTCTTGCGAAGGATAATGGAACACAATTTTTCAAATGAAGTTATGCATAATGATTCTTTTTCAATCAGATGCATAAAACAATATATCGAAATTGATATACAACAAGGTCTCCCAAGAGTTGCATATTGGCAAGTATATATTGAGAATTTGGCATTGCCACATGAGAAAGGAAACATATAAGGTGGTATTTTTACTTATGATTGGATTGCCTATATTTGGGACATAGAAATACACATATGGTCTGCTGAGACAACCACAATGTTAACTAGATTCCATTCAATGAGAAAAGCATCAAGGATATTTAATGTTATCCAATTTCGAGCAAACACGGGGAATTTTCATTTTGAGCGATTGCAAGAAATAAGGGAGAAAAACATTAACATCAATCCAATATCGTCTCTTAACAAAAAAAATACAGAGAAGAAAATTCTATCCCTTGAATCTCTAAAAAAGTTAATTAGGAACAATGTTGTGCCACAACAAGGAACAATGACATTTGATCTATAAGTAGCTAACATTGAAGAAAAAATGAAAATGAAGATGTCATCAGTAGTCAATTCCAACCATTGAAACAAGACAACAAGAATGATATAATAAAAAGAATTTGACTCTCTCATGGAAGCAAAGAACAACAAGAAAACATATTGTCAACACTAGCCAAGCAAGCATTCGAGAGACATGTTGTTGACATGCCTATCTACAATTGCTTGGTTTGTAGCCGCACTTTTAAAAAAAAAGATGCAGTAAACAAAAGAAATATATATATATATATATATATATATATATATATATACATACAAAAAATTGACATTGAAACAGGAAAAACATAATTGAAAGAATGCACATATGACAATTTAGAAAATCACTATACTTGCAATCCTTTTCACAAGAGCTTGCAACGTAGTGAGATTCCAAAATTTGCATGTCCATGGGAGATTCAATGAAATAAGTGTATACACATAATGAAACAACTAAATGAATTAGAGGAACGACTAATAACATTGATATTTCCTTTCTTGCAAATTTGAGAGCTAGATCATAAGTATAGAGGACAACAAATGGGATTAACTGGCGGTGTAATCAATGTGCCTACCGACACATCTTGAAATCAACATGCTTTACCTCTTGACTAAAAGAAACGGAAACAGTTGCAGTGGCAATAAATAAAAAACTATGCTACAAAAGTGCTTATGATTTTGGTCGCATTCGTGTACACATGGTCATGAAGGCATTAAAGAGACTATCCAAAAGCATGTTGTATAAGATGGAGAAAGTTGTTATAAATGAAAATTGGAAACACGTGTTTAACCAATTCATAGATGCAGATGCAACTGACAATGATAGTGAAATGAGAAATGATACCAATGAAAACACTAAAGAACCAATAACAAAGACACTACTCCATGGATTCACAGATTCGCATAGTATATATGATCTTCAAAACAATCAAATAAACATTGCTCCGCAAAAGGTTGCATGCCATTAGGATTTTTTCAAGATAGATATTCAAAGGAAATGAGCTTCCCTACACTTTTCTATGGAGAAAAACAACCAGAAAAAATCACAAAAAAATTTACATATCAAAAAATTTCTCAATGGGAGGTTTTGCACAAAGACCATGACTTTGCGTACCACATCACAAATTTGTTTTACAAAGGAGTTCAGATTATTCTTAGACAAGTGCTCAACTATATTTGTATTAGAATAAGAAAAGTACAATTGAAAGGAAGAAAACTAGTAGCAAAAGATGTTAAGTCAAAACCAAATTTGGATCGCATACTAAAATCAAGCATTGGTTACATGGATCTAAGATCAATCCGCACATCACCAGATTACCTTCTAGGCTTACGTAGGAAACTTTATGTAATGATACAACACCTAGGACCATTGGCGTTTTTTGTATCGTTTGGTAGTGCAGAAAATCGTTGGAAACCATTAATCAATGCACTAAAACATATAAAAGAAAAGAACAAACCAACAATTGAAAATGACATAGAAGAAATTGAAGTTGAAATCTTGATAAGAAATTATCGAGTAACTTGTGTACGATATTACAAAAACAAAATAAATTATTTGCGACAACTAATTTCTCATGATTATAAGTACTATCGTGAGTTGAAAGACCACTTCTTTGTAACAGAGTTCCAAAAAAGAGGAAGACAACATGATCATGCATTGTTATGGATAAAGGATGCACCCATCTATGGAAGAAACACAAATGTTGAAATAAAATACTGTGTAGATAGATATTTGTCTTGTGATTCAAGAATACTTGGAAATGATTTTAAAACAATTCAACATCATCATCACACAATAACTTGTAGGAAAAATAAAAACACTCATTGTAGGTTCAATTTCTCCATTCCACCAATGAGAAAAACAAGAATACTTGAACTATTAGAATTTAATGATGATACAACAAAGAAAAATGCAAAATTAATGTTTGACACTCTAGAACATGAAAAATACAATGAGACATACACGTTCGATAACTTCTTAGAGAGCTTGAGTTTGACATAAGAGGATTACATCAATGTAATTAAATGTATCTTAAATCAAACGAAAATTCTATTAGAAAGAAGACTGATAGACATATGGACTAATAATTTCTCTCGTCATATTCCAAAAATTTCGATTGCAAACATAGATTCCCAATACTTACTTCACTCATATGCAACAACTACATATTGTATCTCTTACATGACAAAACTTTATAAAACAATGACAATGGAATTTAAGCATATACGAGAAGAATATCAAAACACAAACATTGATGTTGTACAAACAATAAGTAGGCTTGGAATTTATTTTTTTAACTTGCAACAAATGTCTTCACAACAATATGTATATATTGTTTTGTCTCTACCCTTGAATACAAGTTCAAGGAAATGTATATTTATTAATACTTCACCCAAAGATCAACGAGCATTTATTCTCAAAAAACCAAAAGATATGCAACTAGAACTAGATAATTCAGAAGACATATTATGTGCATCAATCATTGAATGCTATTTGCAACGCCTTGCAAACATTGAACATATATTCTTAGGAGAGTTTGCATTAAGCTATACAAAAAAGGGAAAGAAATGACGACAGTGTGATATGCCATATGTCATTAGATATGTGAGATATATGAACATAAGATGTTGAAAATTTGTATAAAGAACAATTGATGCTATATGTTCCATATAGAGTTGATGAAAACATTTTTCAAAAGAAATATTCAACTTGGAAGAATGCCTACATGATCTTAAAAGAAACCATAAAAAAATGAGCAAAATTTCACATATAAAACAACTAAAGCATGGGGTAACCTTGATGATGCATCAAACATGCTTGAAGCTAGATATTATCAAGTGTTTAATATAGATATAGTTAAAGAAAATAAATCAATCTCTAATAACATAATCTCTAATGATAGTAAGAACTATGAACAATACCATATCGATACTGACCTCCAACACTTTCAAAACATGAAAAAGATAAAAACATTTCTCGACAGACCTTACCAAGTGCTACAAAAACAACATATATTAGAAAATATAACATCCTATATCATGAGAAGATAATTGAAGAAAGAACAAGCAACTATAGTGAAAGATATATTGACAAAAAAGAAAAAGGCAATGAATGAACCAATCCATTTGTTTTTTACAGGAGGCATAGTGACTGGGAAAACATTTCTTGGGAAGGCAATTTTCCAATCCCTTGTGCGCGTGTACAATAATAGATTGGAATATGAACCTCTTAAATTAAAAGGAATAATAACAACGTACACATGAAAAATAAAATTTAATGCAGGAGGTGCCACGTCGCACTCTGCATTTTTCATGCCCTTTAACAAATCATAATACCTACCCCTACATTGACAAAAAACTCTGAAATTTTTTTTGTTGTGATAATTGATGAATCATCTCTTGTTGGATCAACATTTTTGTACCAAATTGATAAACGATTGCGAGAAATAAAACATACCCCAACAAAATATTTTGGAAATGTTGACATAATATTTTGTTGGGACTTGTATCAAGCACAACCCATCAAAGATTATTTGATATTTGAAAAGACAATATTGACCAAGGAGAAATTATGATACACATTTTGGCAAGAAAACTATGAGTTGCACATGTCGATATGTCAAAGAGACAAAGATTTTATTAGAGTTTTGAACAAAATGGGATTGAATGAACAATCCAATGATGACATAGAATACATAAATATCCATTGTTATAGATCACCACCAATAGTCCTTTATTTCCATACTTATTTTACAAAAAAAAATATGTGCAAAGACATAATGAAAAAAAGCTTTCACAAGTAGATGAAGAATTGCTAATTCTTGAAGAATTTGATGAAGTTGAAAGTTGTCAAGAAAAATTTCCAACTTATGAAAAAATGACATACTAGTAAAGAGAAATATCCTAGTTGAGCTATATGATGGAAACTACAACATAGAAGAATCACTTGTAAATGGTGTTAACGGAGCATTCAAGGGTTTTTCAAAAGGAAAAAATAAAATGGATGTCATTTGGATAGATTTTGTTGATCCAGATGTTGGAAAATCACAAAGATATAAGTTTCATGATTTCTATGACAAAAATATTTCACCAAGTTGGACACCAATATTTCGAGTTGCAAAGTAATTTCCATGCACTAGAGGAAAGAATCAAACTACAATACGAAAACAATTCCCAATACAACTAGCTTGCACTAGAACAATACACTGAGCACAAGGATTTACATTAGATAAGCTTGCATTTGATCTAGGAAATATTAGAACAGACAGATTAGTATACACAACGTTGTCAAGAGTCAAAACCATTAATTCACTATTTCTAATTCAAAAAATAACACAAGAGAACTTTTGTATCAACAAAAAAGTTACAACGGAAATGAAATAGTTGTTAGAAAATCAATCATGGAAATTAGACTATGTACAAAGTTCGATCACATGTTCTGATAGAATTTCAATTGTAACTTTAAACACACGTAGTCTACATGCACACCTTGTTGACATTCTACAAGATGAAGACCTTATGAGCAATATGATCATTTGTTTGCAAGAGACACGAACTAATTGGCCACCAAGAAAAAACCAATTTTCCAAATTTAATTTTAATGCAACATACTATGTCCATGGTGTTGGAAGATTGGTTGTTGTCATTGATGTCAAACCTAGTCATTGGTTTTGGAACGCAATATTGATGAAGGTATTTGGACATGAAGGACAATGCACATGAAGACACAACACCCATGGATGGATAGTATACATCATTTTGTTTCTGGTGGTATGTGGCACGTCACATGGATCCTCATGGTTGAGGAGAAATGAATTTTTGAAGATGACAAAGTGAATTTAAGAAGGAAGTACATGCAGGCCCTAAAGATAATTAAAGAAAAGAATTACAAAATAAGAAAGTGTCAGGTCGACTGTAATGTTAAAAGGAAGTGTCATAAATGGTATAAATACATATCATTATACATTCATTATACACACAAGTCGAATTTCAGAGGAAATCAGAAGTAAAGAAGGATGGATTTCAAGGGAGGATGAAGTCTTTCGGTGATGTGTTCTAAGTTTCAGCTCTTGATTCACTATAATTATGGAGATACACTCTGTGGAAGATAGGGTTTTTGACCAGTCCTGAAGCTAGTCAAGAAACAAGTGTTCCAGGTAAAACAGTCATAACTTCTTTATAGAGAATCCAAATGACATGGGACTAATTTCATTGGAAAGAGTACGGAATTTGGTTTATTTTGTGCGAGTTTCAGAATCTGATGTTAAATATTGAGCACGAGGCATTCTATACAAGTTCGGTCTCCTGAATAAACCAGAATTGAATAAGGTCTACCATTCTTTCTATAACTTCCTTTTGGGGAGGATTCAAGGAGTGGAACTTGGAGAAGTTTCAGAAAATATATTGAGTAATATTATCTACAGGATCATAGTATTCCAAGAATTGAAGAATTGGAGAAGTTGAAGAATTCTCATGAATCACTATTAGGTTCTATGTGATGGTTGGTTGATGGTGATGATTTAATGTAAAGTTTTATTATCTCTCATATATTATTGGGTGGAAGGAAGGGGGAAAGATGTAGAGTTAAACCCTCTCTTGATATTGGAGGATTGTATCTTCCTCTTGGAGGTTTATCCCTCCCTTTACATTTGGAAGATGTAGCTACCTTTGGAAGTCATTACATCCCTTGAACAATAATTGTTGATTATTTCTCATATATTGTGCATGGTGTACTATGGTGTATTGGTGTAAATATTGTACTATTGTTCATTTTTCATTGGATATAATTGAATGGTTTAAGTATAAGTTGAAAAAGGTTTTAAATTGTACTTGATACTGATTCACCCCCTTCTCATTATCAACAATTGGTATCAGAGTAGGTTACCTTCAGTACAATTTAACCACTGGAAGGAAGATCCTAAGCAGAAATGGAAGACAACATTCCAAATGGGATTCCACCATTTGATGGAAGCAATTTTGAATACTGGAGTAATAGAATGGAAACTTATTTGAAAGCTCTTGGGGTAGATGTTTGGTTCTCAGTTGCTTAAGGATACAATCCTTTAAAGAAACCAAAAACTGCAGCTCAGAAGGAAGCAAAAAGGAATAACAAATTAACAATAGATACCATCCTAGATGGATTGACATATTCAGTGAAATCCAAGGTGGGATCATGTGCATCAGCAAAAGAGATTTGGGACAAGCTACAAGACCTTTATGCAAGGGAAGAAGTAGAAGAAGAAAAAGAAGTTGAAGCAAATTTCAACATCTCAGATTTCAATGAAGCAAATAGAGGTCAGTTCTTTTGCTTTAATTGTGAAGGAGTAGGACATGTTGAATTTGAATGTCCTCATCCAAGGATTGAAAGAGATGATAATGAAGAAGAAGAAAATCATGAAGTAGAAATGATTCAACAATAAGATGAGAATCTTAAAAATTTGAAACATGTTGAGATTGAAAATAGCAAGCTCAAAGACACGCGTAGAAAACTAAGAAATGAATTGGGTGGTTATGAAAAGACAATTGTAATCTTAAAGAAACAATTAGAAGACTTTCAGAAACTAAGAGAAGAAACCATTTCCTTTAAAAATCTACTCGAAGAAGAAAGAAGAATAACAGAAGTAAAGAAGGTCCAAATGATGAAGAAAGAAGAAGATTGTGAGAAACTTGAACAAGAAGTTGTCTCATTGAGGAAAAGCTTAAGAAACTCTCAAGTGCCAAAAGAATTAACACATCTTGGATGCATGGGTGAAACTTCATACAAAGAAGATGCAAATACCAACAAGAAGGTTGAAGAAAGAGCTACACAGATAGTTGATGAGAAGTGGACTAGGATACCAGAAAGAAGGAATGATTACAAAAGAGATGANGCGAGTAAGAAACCACAAGCTACAACTCTAAGTACTCGCAAGAATGTACCTCCTTTTCTTTTAACTTTCGAAATCTTCAACAAAAATGTGCATAATTGTATGGTTGACTCAGGAGCATCGTCAAATGTGATGCCTTGGTCAATTTGCCAAAAGATTAACGTCGAAGTCGAACCATATTCTTTGAAAATCATACAACTTGATCGAACAGATGTTAAAGTTATAGGCGAACTGAAAAATGTATTGATTAGATTATCGTCTAACCCAAAGGTTCATCAAGTTATTGATATAATTGTGGTGGATATTCCAAAAGTGTATGGTCTATTTTTGAGCAGGGACTGGTCAGAGCATCTACATGGTTACTTCGCAACGGACTGGTCTCACTTATGGCTTCCAGAAAACAGTAAGCCCAACAAGATCAGGGTGAATCGTGAGCGTTACCTCAAGTTCATGGTAACAGACTTGAATGATCCCAATGAACCATATACACCTCCGACGGATTCACCTGAAGTCCAAGGGATGGACACCTTCTTCAGAAATTTCATGGCTGAAGCGTCACCTATCAACAATCCACGATAGCAATCCGAGATCATAGCATGTATGCAACCAACAGCTTCTATCCAACAGTCCTGTGAGCCCGATGGAAATCAAATTTGATCTCTATATTTTGACGGTTCCAAGTCTAAAGAAGGAGCTGGTGCAGGCTGCATCATTATCGATCCGGCAGGTAACAAAACATTATTGGCTTGTAGGTTAGAATTTGAATGTACTAACAATATTGCAGAATATGAGGCTTTATTACAAGGTATCAAAAAAGCCTTGGACATGCACATTCAAAATCTGATTGTATTCGGCGACTCTGAGATAGTGGTCAGGCAGGTGAGAGATTCTATACACTGTCTTTCCCCGCATCTCAAATGTTACCACTCTGAGGTATGGAGTTTAATAAATAAATTTTCTGCTTTTAATATAAATTCTATCCCTAGATTAAATAATGTTGAAGCAGATCTAATAGCTAATGTTGCCTCTAAACTTCTTCCTGCAAAAGGCTTATCTCCAAACACATTCTCTGTGGAACTAGTGTTTCGACCATCTGTTCCTGACAATATCACAAACTGGAGAGTATTTGACGATGATCAGAAAATCATTAACTTTCTGCACATGGAAGAAACCTCTCAAGGCATTGTGATAGATGAACAAACACACGACGACAATTTGCATGACTTTACGGTAATACCTAATCCGAAATCTCCTGAAGCTCTATCGGACATGGTAAATTCCATACCCAAATCTGTTGTTAGACTAGAAAATTTTTATGATTTTGAAGATAAATTCAAAAAGACGGTCAATTGTAAAACCAACAGTTCCTCATTGTCTCATGAAAAAGTCAATTTAGGAACTAGTGAAAATCCTCAGTGTATCAACTTAGGCTTGGGATGTTCAAGACAAGAAAAAACTGCTTTTGTTAAATTATTTAAATAATTCAAGGATGTCTTTTCTTGGACTTGCGATGATCTTAAAACATTCGATCCTAATATTATATAGCATGTCATCCCAATGAAACCCCAAACCTTAACCTTCCAACAGAAACTGAGGAAAATGCATCCTAAACTAGAACGGTTGTTCTAGCTCATTTACGATCATCTCCTTGAACCCCAAGAAGTCCATCTTTGCAGTAGAACAGGGTAAATTACTAGGATTCATTGTGTCTAGTGATGGAATGATTATTGACCCCGAGAGGACCCAAGTCATCGCTAAACTTCCCCCACCTACCTCCAAAAAATCCATGCAGTCTTTCCTAGGCCAGATTAATTTCGTGAGAAGATTTGTCCCCAGTTTCTCTAAAATGGTCAGGCCTC
The DNA here is from genome assembly GCA_009831015.1 of Picea engelmannii. Taxonomy (NCBI): domain Eukaryota; kingdom Viridiplantae; phylum Streptophyta; class Pinopsida; order Pinales; family Pinaceae; genus Picea; species Picea engelmannii. The sequence goes on from ML783781.1 coordinate 450,522, forward strand.
TCCAGAACCTGATTAAGAAAGACACCCACTATCATTGGGGACCCACAGAAAACCAAGCTTTCAATGCTATAAAGAAGGCCATAATAGACGCTCTGTCTCTCATGAGCCCTGATTTCTCTCAAAACTTTACACTCTATACTTTTGCCTATGATCGTTCCTATGCCACAGTCCTAACTCAGAAGAATTCTGAGAAAAACGAAGTACACATCGCCTTTATGAGCTCTGCTTTCAAAGGTGCTGAACTTAACTACCCGACAGTCGATTGGCAAGCCTACACTGTCTTCAAGGCAGTTAAGCATTTCCGGTCTTATCTTTTGAAGTCAAGGATGAAGGTCATTGCCCCTTACACTGTCGTAAGGAACTTGTTAGTGAAAAAGGAGTTAGGAGAGAAAAGAGCCAACTGGGTCACCTCCTTGCAGGAGTATGACTTGGAAATCACCCCAACACAGATTGTGAGAGGCCAAGGGTTGTGTAAGTTGGTAGTTGATTCAGAAACTGAATAGCAAGAGGATAGTGATACGTCAAACCTAGAACAACGCGATCAAAGTTTGATTTGTTGCGCACAAAACCTAGTAAGTCCTTGGTACGACGATATTAAACACTGTATTCAACATGGATCAACACCCCGTCACCTTGACCCAGCCAAAAGAAGAGCATTGAGACTAAAGTCTGCCTCCTTTCATCTAGTTAACAGTGTACTGTTTCGTCAGAATTTCGACGGCGTACTGATGCGTTGTCTCGAAAAGGACGAAGCAGAGAAAGTCTTGCTTGAGTTGCATGTAGGAGAAGCTGGTGGTCACTTCGATGGCGATACCACTGCTCATAAGGTTTTAAGAGCCGGTTACTACTGGCCCACGCTTTTTAGGGATGCCCATGCCTTGTGCCATAAATGTATCATTTGTCAGAAAGCATCAGGGCGATTGCAAAAACCAACCTTCCCCTTGCAACCCGTTTCAGTCGATTCTCCTTTCCAGCAATGGGGCCTTGATATCATTGGTCCTATTAACCCTCCATCCTCACAGCAACACAAATATATTGTGACAGCCACTGATTACTTTACTCGATGGTCTGAAGCCGCCGCGCTAAGAACTGTTACCACAAGTTAGGTGATCGCTTTTCTAAACTCAAATATCATCACCCGTTTTGGTATCCCTGATTGTCTAGTCTTTGATAACGCTTCATAATTTTCTTCTCTTGAGATGAGTGAGTTTGCCTTAGAAAAGGGAATAAAGCTGAAGTATTCCGCTAGTTATTACCCCCAGGGTAACGGCTTAGCAGAATCAACCAACAAGAACTTGATCAAAATTATCAAGAGAACCATGGTTGAAAATCACAAGAACTGGCACAACGCACTGCTGAATGCATTGTGGGATGATAGGGTAACACCCAAAGCTGCTATAGGTAATTCCCCATTTTTTCTCGTTTATGGCAGAGAAGCCATACTGCCACCTCACATTCTTCTTCCTTCGCTCCAATTGTCACAAAAAGTTCAAGAAGAAGATTGTCCCCCTTTAGAAAGCCGTATTAATGCTTTGATGAAGTTAGAAGAAGTAAGAACCCAAGCTAAGCATAAGTTATATCAACATCAACAACTGATTAAAAGCTGGTTCGATTCTAGTTCTGCTTCTGATAGGAATTTTGAAGTAGGCGATCTCGTCTTAAAGTGGGACAAACCACACGAAGGGAAAGGTGAACACACTAAGTTTCAAAATTTGTGGCTTGGGCCATTTTTGATTGCTGAAAAGTTGGGTCCTAGTTCCTTTCATTTACAGAATCTTGAAGGGCAGCTTGACACCTATCCAGTGAATGGCCAAGCCCTGAAAAGATACTTCGCTTGATTACTACCCTTGTATATTATGTAAATATTTCCTTTTTTATTTTTATTTTTCCTTTTCTTTTGTTTTTGGCTTTGATTTGAATGATCAGTTTTTGTGTTTTTGAAACATATGCATAATTGTGCGATGAGCCATTCAGACAAAGACCATGGGAAAATTTCTTCGTTGAAATAACTTCTGAAAGATTGTACGAACATCAGTGATATATTTCTAAAGATGATATTTATGTTAAAAAAATTTGTTGTTTGAAAGAAGTTACTAATTTGAATCTCGGAGTGAAGTTTGTCATGATCATCTTTATCTTTTTACGCTGTCCCTTTTCTGTAAATGAATGACTCAAAAAGATGTCTCTCTATCATAGCAAGTTGTTTTAGAAATAAAACATTTCTGGACCTCAATAAAGGACAGTATCAAGAAATTCTGATGAGGTCTGAAAAAATATGATAAAATATCAAGATTTTGGGAAGTGTTTGTAGACCCGTCGGGATACTGAACAGGTCCGCTGGCAGTGGGTAAATGCAAGCATGGCGCCAAGACAACTTCGCTGGGGTACTGAACAGGCCTGCTGGCAGCGAAGCAATGTTGGGTAAATGAAAATCTGTAAAAATTATAAGAAACCTCTTTTAAAGTCCTTTATTCTGATCTAGAACTTCTTGACAGGATAGAGACGTTCGAGTGGGTTAAATGGCAACCCTGTCGAGGCTATGGACGCCTGCTGGCAGCAGTTTCCATGCCAATAGTATTGAATATTTTATCATAAAAATCATGACTTGCTGATCTTAAGACTGTTATTAGTTTGCGTCTTTTAAAACATCACTGGGAAAGATGGTAAATGATGATGTTTGTACGATTTTCTGATGGTTGTTTTTGACTTGAATTTTTCTTTGCTGTCCTAATCTGAATTTGTTTCTATTGACAGAGATAACTGCTTCTCCTAGTGTGTCGCCATTGTTGGCAGCCAATTCAATTTTTTTTAATTGCCCTAAAAGCTGCCTACACCTATGACTTCTGAACTTCAAATTACCGTGGCCTTTTGCAAATAGACGATGTTTTCATCTCTTGCGACACTTGCAAATTGGTCTTGATTTAGTTTTCAAGACTGAAAGCGTGAAAACTCCTCCATCGTTATTTGGACTGTCATGATCTGCTCAATGATATTCTGATTGGTACTTACCTTTGGTTTATTTTTCAAACTATGTCCATTTGCCTATTATCACTCTGATTGCGCAACTTGATTTTTATTTAATTGATAAGGCATTGAGCATGCAAATTTTTGAGTTATACTTGATTATATAGGGGTCATGGTGGATTAAAGGTTTTTATATGATGTGATCCTTACTATTATAAATCTCTTGACTTATCGATTTTATCTATTGTCACCATGTTTTAAAAACTTTTGATCAAAACACTGGATTATGCAACAAGTACATGGGTCACATATGAGTTTGATTTCATTGGCAATGTTTGATTATACACATGGCGCATTGGTGAAACATTTGGATTCTATGTCGGATTGAATTATACTATGGCGCATTGATATAATTTATGGTTTTGGTTTTACATTGATTAATGGCACGTTGATATGATTATCCACCGCTCAAATTTTCGGGTTGGCCGATTAATATGTTTTAAACGATATTATGATTGATTGAACAGCACTGTACTGTGCCATTACTATGCTGCATGGCGGTGATAATCCCACCACCTTTGCACGCATACATTAATTTTCCTCCCCTTTGATCACTTGCAGCTGTTAGCCATAACGATTTTTTCTCCTGTGTATTGTTGTGTTCAATCCAAACCCTACCATGCGCCCGCACCATGGCTCCGGTTGTAAGAGCCGAACCCAATGGTAGCCATGCATTGTTGATGTTTGATGGTGCTTATAGCGACCTGGAGGAATTTGGATGGCTCCCATTCATACGAAAGTTTGATGGCTATAACCCTAGCGTGGCTTGGCAATTTGCATTAACCTTCGATGGCTGCCGAGCCAAGGTTGGGGATGTGCAGTTAGAAATTGACGAGAAATTTCTCAGTTTAGCTACCGGTCTGCCTGCTGTCGGACAGAAATTGTCAAAAAATTGCAAAGTGGAAGATGTCCCGTGGACATTACTCTTCCAGTCACGAAGGGTGAGTTCCTGTGACAAGTGTTTGCCCGCAAATATGCTCAAGCAACACTGGCACGACTTGCTGATGGTAGCCAAACATCTCATTACCTGCGAGGGCTGGTATGGTTTCGTTTTCTTGTACCACTTTCGGCTACTTATGGTTTTCATGTGCTATGAGCTTAATATGCCTTACTACTTGCATAGGAGTCTGTTTAAAATGTCTAAAAGGTACAAACAGAACCAGTCCGATAACACTCTTTTTCATTTTGGGTTAATTAAAATGCTTATGGTTTGTAAGTTGGGGTTACACCGACACTGTTGGGAGGATTTTCTTAAACTCAATAATTTTGGTGACTCAAGCCCACCACAGGTTGACAAGACTATGGTGAGCGAGAGTAAGTCAGTACCCCCTGTGCCTTACAGTGCTCTGTTACCTAAACCCCTACCCGATTCTCCTATTGACCTACACGGTTCTGTGACCACACATGTCAAAACTGCTAAACCCGTGGCTAAAAGGCCTAAAGCCAAACCCACAGCCAATTCTAAAGGCAAGAAGAACACCCGGTTAATCTCTCGCATGGCAAGAAACAAACCAAAAGCACCTGTCAACCATGACCCTATTATGGTGAGTGAAGATTCTAACTCAAAGGTTGAATGTTACTTGGCAAGTGAGTATCCCTATTCAGAAGGTCTGTGTGATAAACCCGCATATGATTTTGTGAAGAACATACCACCTTGCTTGCAAAGTGACCCTAATTATCCAGGCATCGCAATGCCTTGTGAAACCCCAGGTGACTCGTCGAAACCCCCTCCTACTCTAGCTGAACCAGCTGCTCCACCATGTGATCAGTGTGGCTCATGGTTGGAAAGGTATTACCTTGATGTGCCAATGCTACAGTCCAGAATTCATGCTCTGGAGGATCAAGTTGCAAGGCTCACCAGTCAAAAGGCAAAGATGCCACCCACTGATAAGAAACAACAAACAACAGGTTCAATTTTGTTTAAGAACGTGGAGTCGGCTACAACAGTCGTCAATTCAAAATTGGCGTAGCTCAAACACACTCACTGGTATGACTTTCACCTATTTATATGACATACTCATAAACTCTGTTTATATCATGGATATGCTCTGTCGCATAAGCATGCACTTTTGTATATAATTTTGTTTTGATAAATCAATTTTCATTATCGTTTAAGTTTTGATTGGATTTGGCTTTGATTCGAGTGATCGTGGGATAGATTTGATTTGTTTTAATTTGGCTTCAATCGAATACTCTGTTGATAATCGAAGTTGTTAATATTTTCTAAACATAGGTTGTTTTTGGTATTCCAATTTTGAACATAGTCAATATCTCATTTCGAATTGGTTATATTCTATGCGATATGGTTGGCAATTATGGTTAACTGTTGTGATTGTATATTCTATGTCTTCTGACCAATTCGAATACCATTCTGTTATTGCATGACCGAATTGCGAATAGATACAAATCGTAGCTGTTATACCCAACCAAATCGATTCAGACTGTTTTGTTTGACCATGTTATCAGATTGCAACAAATATATCGTTTGAATTCGATTTGAGGAACGAAATTAACTGTATCTAGTCTCACGATTTGTTTCTATAATTAAACTCAACCATATTCATTTTGATTATTTACCCAGTTTATATTATGGATTCTGTTGATTCTATCACGTTCCTGTCTATTGACTATGTGGTGATCAATAACGAAATTCGTTGGGTCGATACTCATTGAGTATGATTTCATTTGAACACAATCGAAACAGTTTACCTATCTTTGCACTTGATTGAATGATATCAATTTATTGCTATGACTATAACGAGTCAATGATGGTTGTGATTGCTATTTGATCCTATCTGTTAACTGTATGACACTCAGCGATCGAAGTCTATGGCAAAGTTTATGCTGTTATGCATGTTTCATTTTGACTATAATCGTAACAGTTTGGTATTTGATTAAAAAAATATGAATTTTTATGCACAGCTGTAACCAATCGATTATGATTGTGTTCGATTATAACTATATCGATTTTGATTACATCATGATTTACTTGTAATTGCATTTGGATATGAAACAGTGTGGTTATTATTTGACCCGATTCTATGGCAACTAAAAAAAAACCAGAGCATTCTTATCCTGTTTCGATTGCATCCTTTAAATTTGCTTGAACCATTAGTAATTTGATTTTAATGTTCATTAAAATAAAATTGAATTAGATTGTTTTAAAAAGATTTCGTTTGATTTCTATCTGGTCCTGTTTGCTATTTTAGACTAGCTACAAAATCGGATGATTCTGTAGCTAAGTCTGTAGGATCAAATTTTTATTAGTTTGTTACTGAAATATCTCTCTAATTTGATAATTGTGTTCTATTGCAGGTAAATTCAAAATTGCAGTTGAGTTTATGAGCAGTTAGGGGATATTTCAAAGATTTCTTTTGCATTTTGATTTCCTAGTTTAGTTGATTTTGGGATTTTTCCCAGATTATGTAAAACAATTTGATATTATCCATAGGGAGGTTTTACCCTGTGGAGAGACTTATATATACTTATGATTTTTGTAATAAGGTTCATCCTCATTCGTGGGAGAACAAGGATATGGAGTTATAATACAAAATGAAGACGAATTTGGTGTTTTGTCACAGCTTTAGCTTCTCATTATATTAACATTTTGTTTCATGTTGTGTATATCAATTTGTATATGGTTTATGACTACTTTAGATATCTTGATCATGCGCAAATGATATAATTTTAATCACTGCAAACCATATCTGGTTTCTTCTAAGTGTATAAAAGATATAGCAATTGTCTAATTCAGTTTGTGAATGACAGGTTTATCTTCTTCATAATTTGAATTATCATATATAAGTTTTTGCATAACAGGTTTCCCTTATTGCAGAGATTTATAATCATTTAGTTGTTATGATCTTTTTTGTCTTGTTTGTCCTGTTAATAACTCAAATAAGCAGCGCAACTGATCGTTTATGAAAAGCTTTGGGATTAACCGGCGCGAGTTTACTTCCTCCGACCAGCTTCAAAGTCATCTTACACATGATAAACTAGGAGCGTTTCCAAGTTAGCTAGTCTGTTGATTGTTGTTTTTATTAGTAGTTTAGTTCAGATATTAGTTTAAGTTAGAATTAGTATATTAGATCATTTAAGTTTAGTAGTTTTATTTCTTTTTCATAAAATATAAAAAATAAAAATAAAAAAGATCTCTAGCTGCCTTAGTGCAGAGGACAAATGATTTTTACAGGTTTTACTCAAATCTGCAACTTGTAGATATTGTATATTTGTGAATAAGTTGTAATTCAATTAGTAATTAGATATTTAATTGTTAGAGTTAGTGTAATAGTAATTAGTAGAATTAGTTAGTGTAATTAGTATTTAGTTTTAGTTTCATTTAGTAGTTTGTTTTATTAGTTTTAGTTAATTTTAGTTTGTTTTATTAGTTTTATTTAGTTTTAGTTTGTTTTATTTGTTTTAGTTAGATTATTTAGTTTAGATTAGTTTTCTCTTTGGTTTTCTTAAAAGACCTTAGAGCGGCCAACGGAGCCGTTAAACTCATCAGGGTGGTTCATTCCAAATGGCTTGGGTTATTTAGACAACCCCGGACCGGTTCCACTCTCTCAATTGACGGACGGACAATTTCGCCCGTCAACACATCATAATCCATAATAGAAACAATCAATCATATAATGAACTTGATCACTTGCAAGCAAGTGTCCTCAAAGAATAAGTCCAATCAGGTGTGCACAAGAGCGAGATGTTACATACACCCCCTTTTGTTTTAAACTTCGTCTCGGGGTTTCACAGTATATAAGTGCAGAAATAAAGTATCTCACAATATCTATATGTCTATCTATCAAACAAAAATGGAAATTCTTGACACATATCATATGCGTCCTCCTAGGTAGTCGAGTGCAGACTGTAATTGTCCCACTGGACCTTGACCTGATCGACTGTTCGACATCATAGCTGTCGAATGTGGTGGTTTGGAATGTAGATTGGCTCCACCGTGAGTGCACCCTTGTCCGATACTTGCAAGGAACTCATGTCAATCACATGTGTAGGAGCAATAATATAATGCCTCAAAATAGATACATGAAAAACATCGTGCATACAGCTCAAGAATTAGGCAAGGCTAGTCGATAGCCACGGCCCCCTTCCTTTCCACAACCTTAAAAGGTCCCATGAACCTAGGAGAGAGTTTAACACCCTTTCCAAACTTGATCGAACTCTTACGCAGTTTCACCAGCAATAAGACTCGATCGCCAACTTCATAGCTACAGTCGACACGATGTGCATCGACATAACTTTTATGCCAATCATGAGCTTCCTTGATCCTTTGCCTTATTTTTTTCTTTTGATCTTCCATTTCTTGGATCGCTTCTGGTCCTACTAGGACCCTATCCTCAAGCCGATCCCAAATCAAAAGCGTCTGACATGGTCACCCATAAAGAAACTCGAATGGTGCCATCTTAATGGTTCTTTGATCATTGTTGTTGTATGCAAACTCTACCAGTGGTAAGAACTCTTCCCAATGCTTCTGTTGGTCCATCACGTACATATGAAACATATCCTCCAATATTTGGTTCATTCATTCAATCTGCCCATTTGTCTCCGGGTGATATGCGGTAGTAAAGTTAAGTTGGGTTCCCAAGGCTTCTTGGAAACTAGTCCAAAATCATCCTGTAAACATCGATCCTCGATCGGATATGATCCTCTTAGGCACGCCATTTAGCCTCACAATCTTGCTGATGAAAACTCTAGCTATTTTAGGTGCCTGATACATCATACACACAAGGATGAAATGAACACTCTTCGTCAGAGTGTCAACTACCACAAAAATCGAGTCATGTATCCTTGCCATCAGTGACAATCCAACAATGAATTCCATCAAAATGACCTCCCATTTCGATTCTGGAATAGTGTGTGGATGTATTAATCTTATCGGATGCCTATGTTCAACCTTCACCTACTCATATTCTAGACATCTTGCCACATAGTTGAATATGTCCTCCTTCATTCCTTTCCAGAAGAATAAGGGTTTAAGGTCAACCCTTATCTTCGTGACTCCTGGATGAGCCATGTGCACTGCTTTATGAGCTTCATTTAAGATCAAACTTCTCAACTCGTTGTTGGGTGGTACGTAAATCTGATTATTATATCTCATTAATATGTCGGTGTCCACAGTAAATCCCTCACATTTTGGTACCATCATGGTGTTTTGTCTGATAAATTCCTTAACCTCTTTATACCAATCATCATTGCACTGTAACGTTAGAATATTTTCACATAGATTCGTCTAAAGAGGCATCACCAAAAATATGCATCGTCTCCAACTCAATGCATCAAGCACTTTGTTCATTGTTCATTTTATTGAGGAAATCTTGACATCGTACTGGCTAAGCAATTCCAACCAATGCCTTTGTCGCCGTTCAAGTCACTTTGCATAAAAATGTGTTGTAAACCATAGTGGTCCATTTTTAGTTTGAATTTTCTTCCAATCAGGTAGTATCTCCACACGCTCAGGGCATACACAATGAATAATAACTCCAAGTCATGCGTCTCTTCGTTCTCCTCATGCCTTCTCAACTTTCTTGAGATGTAAGTGATCACTTGACCGTATTGCATCAAGACTCCACCTAAGCCTTCCTTGGATGCGTCAGTGCATACCAAGAAGTCCTTGTCCATATCAGGGACCTTCAGTGTCGGTGCTATCGACAACAACTCCTTGAGCCTTCGAAATGATTCCACGTATTTCTCGGTCCATACAAACTTCTTATTTTCCTTCTGCAATTCCGTAATCAGATTTGCTATCTTCAAAAAATCCTCGACAAACCATCGATAATATCCCGCTAAACCCATGAAGCTACACACTTCTGGGATGTTTGTCGTCGCATGCCATTCCATAATAGCCTCGACCTTCATTGGATCCACAGTGATACCTTCGCCAGAGATGACATTTGCTAAATAATAAATCTTCGATTGATAAAACGAGCATTTCGACAGTTTCCCAAACAATTTGTTCTCTCGTAGACATTGTAGTACCAATCACAAGTGTTCGTCATGCTCATCCATCGTCCGAGAATATATCAAAATATTATCAATGAATACATGAACACACTTGTCCAATTATTCACAGAATACCCCATTCATCAAACTCATAAATACCCCTGGGGCATTTTTCAGTCCAAACGTAAAACAATAAACTCATAATGTCCAAACCTCATTTTAAACACAATTTTTGGAATGTCTTCCTCCTTGATCCATAACTGGTGATACCTCGATCTCAAGTCGATCTTTGAGAACACCGTTGCACCCTTCATTTGATCAAATAGATCGTCTGTCCTTGGCAACAGATACTGTTTCTTGATCATCACTTTTTTCAATTGACGGTAGTCAATGCAGAGTCTCCACGACCCATCCTTCTTCCGTATGAAAATAACATGCACTCCCCATGGTGACACACTTGGATGTATAAGTCCTAGATATAGCAACTCCTCCAGTTGCATTTTTAACTCCTGTAACTCAGGGGTCGACATCTAATAAGGTGTTCTTTCTATCGGTTCATTTCCCAGTTTTAGGTCGATGGTAAATTCCAATTCCCTCTCAGGAGGCAACCTTGGTAAGTCTTTTGGGAAGACAAACACAAATTATCATATTACCTGAAGGTTTTCTAGCCCTTCCGCCACATCCTTTTCGTTTAACACAAGGATTGCATATAGCTTCCATTCCTTGCACATGCTCTTCCACAGTTGTAGGGAAGAGATGAACCTTAGGGAAAATTCCTGGTTCCTACCTAAAATCATGCGTCTCTGTCCTTCATCATCGAACAAGCTCAACTGTTTCATCTTATAGGTGAGTATCACCTCAAGCGATTCCAACCAGTCCATACTGATCATGATGTCATAGGATCCTATGATCGTGATGTACAGGTTGGTCTTCGTGACAAAATCTCCCAGGTTAAGGCTACAACCCATAACCTTTCCTCCAACCTTCTGTTTTTCTCCCAAAGCCATTTCTACGTAGTTAAACTTGTCTTGTTCAAATGCCTTTACCTTAATTATTTTTAGCACTACACCAGAAATAAATCTCTCTGTAGCACCTGAATCTATCAAAATACTAAGGGTCTGGTCAGTGATGGTACATGACGTCTCGAGCACAATAGACTGGTACTTGGCCTAGTGGTTATTCACGCTGCATGAATCTGATGGGCCTTGCTCAAATATCCTACGGTAGTGGGTTCGTATGCTCTAGCCCTCTCAACTATGCAGTCACACTAGTAATGTGGCTCTCCACTTGTCCATCACCCGGTCTTCAGTTTAGTACTCCTGGTCCCCAAAGTAGAAGCTGACGGCCCACCAGCCTAAAACATCGGTCTATTCTATTGAACATGCCTAAAATGTTTTCACTGCTGAGGTCGACGCTGCTGCTAATGTTGTGGTCCCCTGTAGGGAGTCTGCTGCTCAGGCGTCGGTCGTCGTGGTGTATTGAAAGTGGATCCTCTTGAAGTGCCTCGATACCCTGGTGTATTTCTATCTAGTTTTTGATGCTTCTGTACACCAGATGTTGCTTGTCCCTCCGGTCTCATTGGAGTCCTTCTCTGTCCTCCACTGATGAGCTCCTCCTTAGCTATGAGGGCCTTCTAGACAACATCGTGCAACATATGAGGCATTAAAATCCTCACTTTCACATGAATGTTGACATTAAGTTCAAACACGAAATTGTTGATCTTAAGATTCTCAGTATTCAGGTGTGGATCATATCAAAGAAGCTCCATGAAATGGGCCTCATACTCAGGCACCATATGACCGCCCTGTCGCAAGGCATTGAAATCATTGATCTAACACTCAATGAATTCCTCAGAAAGATACCTCTCCCAGAACCACTCCTAGAACAGTTCCTAAGACACATCTTCGATGACAATGTTTAGTTGTGGCAAGAGCGTCTTCCACCATAGAAGAGAGCTCCCCTTCAGCTGGAAGACCACCATGTGGACCTTCATGTTGGAGGTATAGTCGCAAAATGCAAAGCACATTGCCATATTCTCCAACCATGCATCTACGTCTGTGTCTTCTATGGCACCAAAGAACTCGGAAAACTTGACCTTCTTGAGTTTACGGTGAACACTACCAGTATCAGCTAGGGCGCGCAGTGGACCCTCAGGAGGTGCCAATGCCTTAGCCTCATCTCTATGAAAACGGTTGATCAGGGCCTATAACATCCTCTGAAAGAACCTCATCAACCCAACCACATCTATATGTTCCTGTCCGATAACTTGTTCTTCTCCTTAGGGGTTAGACCCCTCGGGCGTGGATGTTACTGGAGGCATCGCGCCTCCTCCCCTAGCACCCCATCGTCTACCTCCACGACATCCTCTAACCATGATTACCTGGAAGAATACAAATCAATTTAATTAGCGATAATTTATAAACAAGTGTTGATGCCTTTTTCCTAGCATTCTTGAATGCACAATAACTTTTTAAATGCACCTATCCTATTAACAATTTACATACTAAAATGTATAATTAACCAGGAGATTGATTTAACCTCACGGTTTTCATGATAATATTAATCCTCATTAATGTATAAAGGGGGTCAATGAACCCTGCAATCTGAAAATATTAGTGAGGTACACCCAAGCAGTCTACAAGCCAATTATGATGACATATCATTAGCATTATTGGATAATAGCTTCGTATTTTCCTTGAACATCATCTAAATATCATCTTAATATAGAATTTATTCGAACTCAACTATCAGTATTAATATAAATTCACACTTTAATATATATGCATGGTCTTTAATACTCCTCAACATTTATATGTTAAATTCAATCCCTATTTTAATATAGGGTTACGATAGGCATACCTGAATTGAATAGGCACCCACATTACACAGAATAAATGCAACTGAGTTATCACGTAACTTAAAAAAAAAATGATTTTAAACACAAAAGAGATCCAACTGTAATAAATTACCGCTGAAGATAATTTATAAATTTAGGAATGCAACAGGATTAAATGAACCGAATAACATGCACTCATCATAAGAATTAAGAATTAAATTTTCTAATCACTCTGCCACATTGACGGACCTGCGGGCGGTTAACGTAAAAAGAGGATCATGCTTAACAATGGGGTTTTACAAGGGCTAGCTAAGGCATGAGGCAAGGCAGCTGAGGGAAATGCGGACGCAACTCACGCTGCCAGAAAAGGAGGATGCAACAAAAGATCTCTGACAACATCACACTCAGTCAGTAATGGAGGATATGGGTGTCTGTGCACAGAGTGAACCACCGAGTTCTGGCAGAGGAAAAATCTTGAGCCAGGGCCTTTAAGGTTCTGTTTACAAGCAGGGAAAGTGTCAGTAGAGTTGAGCTATAAGGGTGCCTTTTTGAGTCAAACGACGGTTATCTCTCTCTCTGCACGGACACAAGGAATCCACGGTTCAAGCTGTCTACGCACAATTATGAAATGGGAAGTCGAGCCTCTTACAAACATAAACACGAAGGCTGCAGGGGTAAAATTTAAGAAAACTTAAACTCAAGTGTAATATTCTAGATATAAAAATAATGTAAAACAAAAATAAAATTCTAGAAATAGGAGATAAAAAACAATATAACTAGAACAACACCACAATAACACTGAAATGATATCAAAATAACATTAGAAAGAGCACTTTGATTCTCAGAGAAATATTCACGGGCCTCTTCGAGGGGGAAACCTTAAGTCAAGTAGAGCTCTATTACAATAATATCCAAGCTAGGATTCTCATACCCTCGACTCTTATTTATACTAAATATGTATATCAAAAGAAGCATCTAGAGGAAGATCCTTCTAGAAGCGGAAGCTTCTATTATGTCTTCTTACATTCAACTTATTCTACTTTATTGCAAGGCATTATTAATATTGACCTTTATTACATCTGGATATATTTTTCTACCTATGTGCGGCTTAGGTCCCTAACATGTCCTCCCCCTTAAAAACAAACTTGTCCTCAAGGCTTAAGATGTGGAAATTGCTGCAGAATGGTAGTTAGTTCCCAAGTGGCATCTGCTAGAGTTGTATCTTTCCACTGGACTAACACTTCCTTGATGGTTCTCTGACGTAGGCGATGCTCACGTTGGTCCAAAAATGCTTGTGGCTATAGCCAGATGGATCCTTCTTCGTCCAACTTGGGAAGGTTGATTTGAATTTGGCACTTAGTTCCAATCACCTTCTTTAAGCATGAAACATGAAAAACATGATGTATCTTAGAATGACTGGGCAAAGCTAACTGATAGGCCACCTATCCCACATTCTTGAGAACGGTATAACGATCATAAAATTTGGGCACTAGCTTCTAACAATGTTCGACCTTGAGGGAATTTTGCTTGTAAGGTTGTAGTCGAAGAAACACCTAACCCCCTTTTGCAAATTGAAGTTCAGAGCGACCTTGATCTACTTGTTGCTTCATGTGATTCTGTGCCATGACCAAATTCTCTTTGAGGGTACGAAGAATATCCTCTCGAACTGTAAGCATTTGGTCAACCGCTTGGACCTTCGAGACACCAGGTAAGTATGAGAGAACTGAAGGTGGATTTTGTCCATATACTGCTTCAAAAGGAGTCATGTGTGTAGATGTATGGTATGAAGTGTTGTTCCACCATTCAGCTAGGGGTAACCATTGAGCCCACTGATTTTTCTTTTCCGAGGCAAACCACCTCAAATATGTTTCCAAACACTTGTTGACAAATTCAATTTGACCATCAGTCTGGGGATGAAAAGTTATGTTGAGATGCAATTGGATGCCTTGTAGCTTGAACAGTTCTTGCCAAAAATTGCTGGTGAAAGTTGGGTCGTGATAAAAAACAATAGAATGCGGCATGCCATGAAGCTTGAAGACATGATCCATGACAATTTGAGCCACAATGGATGCTGTAAATGGGTGTTGAAGAGAACATAAATGAGCATACTTGGAAAGGCGATCAACAACCACCATGATGACTGATTTATTTCTCGATTTGGGTTAGCCTGTAATAAAATTCATAGAGATATCCCTCCAAATAAAAGGTGAAAAATTTTGTTGAAAAATGATATGTATGAATGTGATAAGGGAGAAGAGATAAATCCAATGGAATACTTGAGTGATGAAATGCCCAAATTCTTAACTAGGAAGAAATGTGTAGTGATTTGGCAACCCGAACACAATTGCATGGAAATAGATCTTTTCTGCTTTAATTTTTTTGTTTTCGTCCCCAAGGGTTAGGTATTCAAGGATTCTACAGACAAGGGTTTGCCCTGTGCTATAGTTCTCTGATATACGTGCGGGGTCCAAGAGTAGTACTCGGCCCAATATCTCAAGGAACCAACTAAGGAGGCTAGACCATGCCCTTAGCCGTACTACCCGACTACCCAGGTACTAGAGAGTATCTTCTCGAGTGTTGTTTTTGGTGGCACTATAGCAGTCAGGCGACCGATCAGTTTATCTAAAGAGGGCTTCAGGTAATCTAGGCCGATCCGTACACAGGTGATGTCTGATGAGCTACCACTCAAAGGGGTACCAACAGGGGTTAGAAGGGTGGTCAACAGATGTGCACTTAAGTACCACTTATATTTATTGCATGTATGAATCCCTCAACCGCAGGTTTATGCACGTAACGAAAGATCTCTGTGAATTAAAGACGTCGGAATATGTCTTTACCCTGAAAAAATTTAACCCACAATTTCTGCCAAGGAAAGTGCTCTGATACCACTTGTAATATTCCAGATATAAAAAGTATGTAGAACAGAAATAAAATGCTAGAAATGGTAGATAAACAACAATATAACCAGAACAACACCACAGTAACACTGAAATGATATCAAAATAACACCAGAAATAACACTTTGATTTTGAGAGCAATGTTCACGGGCCTCTTCGAGGGGGCAACCTCCAGTTGAGCAGAGCTCTATTATAGTAATATCCAAGCTAGGGTTTTCATACCCTCGACTCCTATTTATACTAAATATGTCTATCAAAAGAACCATCTAGAGGAAGATCCTTCTAGAAGCGAAAGCTTCTATTAGGTCTTCTTACATTCGACTTATTCTACTTTATTGCAAGGCCTTATTAATATTGACCTTTATTACATCCGAATATATTGTTTTACTTATGTGTGGTTTAGGTTCCTAACACCAACCGAAAGTGAAAAAGAAGATGATTTTTTTTTTTTTACTCAACGAAGTTGATCTATCATATTGCCTAAATTTTTGTTAAGCCACTAACTGCTACCAATATTGCAAGAATACAAAGGTCAATAAAATGATAAGGAACAAATTGATAGCCATTACTTGAGGTAGGTGAAATTGTAGAATTTAAATGAGTCTCTTCCTAGGTGCAATGCTTGGTGCTCTACACGTAGGTGAAGAAGAACCCCTCCTGGTTTTTCGGTAGCATTAAGTGAGAGGGTATAGAAAGTTGAAATGGGGGATTAAAGTGGATTGGAAGTTGTGCTGGGAATCAAACCTCCATTCTTGTAAAAAGAGAAAGATAGATCGGAGGTTGTGGTCTTAAGATGTATATAAAAATAAAAGAAACGAAACACCAAGCTCTCCCCATATCCTCACGCATTCTCGTTTCCTACCTTTGTCTTTTTGTACATAGAGAAAAAATAAGGAATGAAACCCCATGATGAGTATCCAACAACGCACAGAGGCAGTGGTCAAACAAACACTGAGATCAAGCGAATTTCTGAGGCAAAGGCCAAACAAGTGAGGAAATACATTCAAAGGTTGAAGCAAAAGGGGAATGAAACACAGAGATAGTTCAAGTATGAGGCAAGGGCCAAACAAATGAAGAAATACAAGGTGCCATTCACTTGCTGGGTGAAATACATGCAGAGTGAAGGGAGGAAAAAAAAAATGCAGAGATAAAATTCAAAGTAACAAGAGGGTTGAGGAAGGTTCTTGGCGCATTAAATCTGAATGTAAATCAAATAAAAATTTAAAGGAAAACGCAGGGATTCATAAAAACTATGGTGCTACCAATAAAAATGCCAAGCCACTACTTAGGAATGGTGGGAAAGAAAACCAATATGCAACTATACACACAAAATCCAAGGCGCAAGATCAAGTTAACCAAGGGCATGGAGATAGAAGGGAGAACAAATCCATCAAGATTAATCCCAACTACCCACCTCAGGTGATCTTTCCCACCATAACATATAATCATTGAATTCACAAAACATAAATCTATATACAATTTCTAACTAAATTACAACCGAAAAATTAAGGCGTACCATAACTGTAAGCAAATGATCTGAAGTTGATGTCCTGCGCTTGCGCTCCATCCAACTCCTTCTTGCTAACTGACGAGACCTTACCGGTACCTCCCAGCCAATGCTAGAGGTACTCTTTTTCCCTTGAGCCCCCTGAGCTGCAAAGGGGTCACACTCACAAACCAAAGAAAACTAGCTCCCAACTCGCCTCGCAAGGTCAAACTACCACTCGTTATCCGAGCTAGGTGTCCCAACTCCGACAAGAAAAATCATTCAAGAGTAAAATCCGATAGCATAACCTTACGCATACCAGACGTTCTCCATTCTCCTCCTCCACCATTTATTTTATAAAGTTTTCTTAGTGACTTGTTGCCAAAACCACACTAATTTTTTTTAATTAAATTTATTATTAGGAAAATTCTCCCTCGTACACTTGTCACCCGATCCCTTAGTTGCACCATAAATTTAATTAATTAATTAATTTAATTTTCCTATTTTCCTCAGCCACCTAAAAGCGTTCCTAAAAACGCTCCTTGATTTCCCTTTGTTCCCTTTAACAACTGACACCTTTCTTAAAGCCTAGTTGAGTTCGAAATTAGAAAGTTCTCTAGACTAGATTCCCTTCTATGTTCCACATTCATTTTTTATTTAAGTTTCCCCTTAAATACAATCCATAATTTGTTTAAGAGGTTGTTGATAAGGTTGGGGGCTACATATAACAGAGTTTTTTTGGCCCCATGCATAGCACACATGAATCAAAATGCAATGAATGGCCTAGATAGATATTTTAAGGTCATTGATCATGTTGGAGATGAAGAAATCCA
The DNA here is from genome assembly GCA_009831015.1 of Picea engelmannii. NCBI lineage: Eukaryota > Viridiplantae > Streptophyta > Pinopsida > Pinales > Pinaceae > Picea > Picea engelmannii. The sequence continues at coordinate 468,552 of ML783781.1, forward strand.
ATTGAGAGCTACAAAAGTATAAAAAACAGTGGGACCCACTTTAGACCAAACTAGGCATACGGAAAATAATGACTTATATGAATGTAGGGATTGGATTAGATATTATTTTTGAGGTCATTGAGAATCATGGAGTTGAAATAATTCAATTTTGACCTTTAGAAGTACAAAAACAAAGCATTAAAAAATCCCTTGTAGGATGCTAGGTTTCTCGTTCTACTTTATAAAGTACATAGAAGGGCATCATAAACTATCATGCAACTAGTCCTTCAAAATCCCTTTGTGTCTGCTACGTGTTGCTTACGATGGCACTTCATTCAAGCTTCATATGAAAGAGATATAGCAATTGGAATCTCATAAAACAAGTAGGCACATGTTTTTAGTGTTTTTTTGACATGTTTTCTATGTATATTTCAACTAGATAGTGCTCTCTCTTTGGTCCAACAATCGAGAAGTTGTTTTAAGAGGTTGTTGATAAGGTTGGGGGATACTTACGACAAAGTTCATTTGGCCCCATGTATATCACAAAAGAAACAACAAATTTAGAAACATGGTTATGTTTGTCTACTCATAAATTGTGTTTTGGGTGCTTCAAACATGGAACTAAAACATGTTTTTTCAAGTCTAGTCATGAGGATCATTTGTCCGGGTTTTCAACAGCTAGAACACATCATAGTGGGAGATTATCAAAGTTTTTGTTTTTGTAGAGGAACATGAACACATAATAGTAGGAGCACATCAATTTTTAGATTTTGTAGAGGAATTTGAACACATCATAGTGGAAGCACATCAAAGTTTTAGTCTTTATAGAGGAACTTTCCATCAATTTTCAACAACAAAATTTGCTAAGCATATTCAATAATTGTAATACCCCAGGTTAATCCAAGTGTAATTGTACATATGTTTTATAGGTTGGTGAGCCAGGATGTTATAGGCCAGAATGCCTATGTGATTATTAGGCCAGAGAGCCTAGATTGCTAAAAGGACAACATGCCTATATTTTAATTTGTAATCATACTCATATATTAATAAAAGTACACCACTGCTGCAGATTGGCCCAACAAGAGAGATGGGGGGATAAACTCCACTAGAAAGGGAAATGGGGGGCTAAGATTCTAGGAAAGGGCTAAGCTAAGGGGGTTAATCCAAATGGAATATTATATTAATGTTCTTGTTGACGCTTGAATCCGCTAGGACTGAAACGTCAACCTCATGAGGAAATTAGTCCCCCTTCATTTTTAGAGAGGTGGTCCTCCTCTTTGACTAAAATATATATCTTTGAATATCTTGGATTAGGGAAATTGCTAGGAAGAAAACCCCAAATGTTTATTACTTTGATTTATATGAAAATGTTTCTTCAATAACCCAATATGATCTTTATGTGCAACAAAATTCTTTTTACAATAAGAAAGGATTGAAGGAGGGATTCAACATCATAATTAAATTGTGATCAACATCACACACAATCTTCTTAATAGTATATAAATGCATCCATATCTTCTTCATGAGAAATAGGAGAGAAATATTTTATCATATCAAAGAATTTTAATAGAGTATTGCAATTAGTAATAAAAGAGAAATTGTTAGGTCAACCTCAAATATCCCATACTTAAAACTCAAAGTGACAAGATACAGTCAAGATTAACCCATAATAAATTCTTTGTGGAGTTTATTCATGAGAAATGTTTTTCATTACCAAAAATTTGACAACCATGTATGTGGCTGCAAATACTCCATGATCATACAAGAAAATTTTGTAGAAGAATACAAGAAAAACACTCAACAACTCAGCCTTGTGCCTAGCTCTGAGATTCAAGCATAAAGCTATGAGAAGTGGTGTAGAAGAATATAAAGAATGGAGAAGATGGAGATTTTTTTCTTTTGATCAGAATATTGATTGTGTATCCATGGTTGTACCTTATTCTTCCTCTGATGTTCTTCCCTACCCCTCTCACAATACTGATTATTGGAACCTTTGATGAATCCTCTCTTCTTTTTTTAAGAAGAGTTTTTCTAACTATTTGAGTAGTTAGGGTTTTATTCCTCTTGAAATTCTCATACATACAAGTTTCTTCTTGAAACATTTCATTTAATTATTGCCTCATTAATTCCTCATTAATGAAATTATATCATCAATATATACATATCTAAATGGGTCCCTTTCCCTTTTTAATAAATTTTTTTAAATAAACTTTTATTTTCACAATTTAATTAATTTCCCATTTAACATATGAGGATTGTGTTTTATTTTTTTGGGAATTATAATCAAACTTTTAGCCATGGAAATCACTTATGACGTAATATTCATTGGCTTATCTTTCCAATGATATAAATGTTGTGCAAATACATTGTCTGGATCTCAAGATATGAGGTCGTGAAGTTGAGTTGTCACGCAGGCCCATTAAAAATGCAGTTGAATGATTTTTTAATTTTTGAGAAAAAATGTATCAACTTTCATCACTTCAAACCTATACTACCATCTTATACATAGATATATCTTTCCATGGGTATAAATTTTGGGCAATTTCGACATCCATAGCTCAAGTTATAGCCCCTCGAAGATCGTGACTCAGCCCTTGGATGAATTTTGTGCTCCCCTTCATAAAATTCAACTTTTTGGTTTCAAAATTCTATCCCACATGCATTGGGATATTATATTTTTCATGGTATATAATACTAATTGTTTCATACGCTTAGCAAGAAACAAGAGAAAAATATTATGGAGCATAAGGGGTTTGACCCTTAGAAAATTGTTGAATAAAATAATAATTTTGGAATCCTGTCATCGTCCACCTCATGCCCAATCACCATGATGAGTCATTCAATAAGATGTTTCCACATGTCATCACTCGGTAGGCCAACAATATTCCAATAAGAATCTACAATTTGTCATCCAATAAGATCACACCATGTGTCTCTCTTTGTATGTTTCCACGTCTCCATTTATTAGTTTCCATTTGTCTTAATTTCACGTTGCCATGAGTAATGCTCTTATTGGTTCAACGTAAATGTATGAAAATTAGGATAAATTTCTAAGTGAAGAAGGAGGTGAATGAGAAAGGAGGAATAACGAGAAAAGCATGGTGGGTTCACGGAGGTGAGAGGGTGAGGTGAATGAGTCTGTGAGTCCACCAACCAGCGAACTCGAGAAAATCATAAATATTCTAAGTGTTAAATTTGAATGAGAAGGGGGGTAAGGGGAGAAATGTAGGCATCAGAGGTAGAGAGTGTAATATGTAGACAACCAGTTGGCAAGTGAGGTAGTATGATAAGGTGAGGGAATGTATGAGTCTTCCAACCCATGAATCCTCCATGGATGAAAAAATGGCCAATTAATGATACTTTTCGGATGGGCTCGTGAAAATGAGAAAACACAACAGTATGAGTCCATGAGTTCGCGAACCCGTGAGTCCATGATACAAAAGTATAATAAGTGTTTAGGAACGGTCAATCAAAATCGCATGCAAGAGGAATGAAATACTTTGTAGCTTGGCACTAGTGGCAAGGTTGATGGTCGAAATGTAGATCACGGAACTTGGGGTGCAAAGTGAAGGTCACAGAAAATTGAGGATGAGAGCTCAAACCTGTGAACCCACGAACACTTAAATATGAATAAGTATGGCAAGAGAGATGTTGAGTGAAAATTCTAAGTATGGTATCATTTTAATATAGGAGAGGAGAGGAGAATATGATACTTAGAAATATTCTTCAAAATCGGACCTCTGGACAAGATCTTGAGTAACTTAGGCATACAAAACACATTTCTGATCCAAAAAATGTGTGGCGAAGTTGAGACTGAGGGATGCAGAGTGAACTTATAAAAGTTCAAAAAATGTCTTCTTTTGATATCAAGGCTTTTGTGAATCCAAGAGCAGGAAAATATAGATGACCAAATTTTGGTCAACAACTGACTCCAACTGCGAGAAAATGACCCCCTGTGGGTTACTGAGAACACCAAAATCTCAAGAACAACTTCCTTCTCCATTGGGATGTAAAGTCATATTGAAAATGAAATCTTATCATTCTTCTTCTTTCATGGAGTTATCTTCAAACTTCAATAAAGACTTCCTTATTATGCAAAACTGAACTGAAGAAACAAAATATATACATACATGATCTACCTACCCTAACTTACTTGAAATAAATGGGTACCTTAGGTGTAGGAATATTTCCAGTGGAGCCATTCAAGCATTGATATGATTTGTGGATTGAAAACCAAAATTTTGAGATATGTTGGGACTTGTACCAATGAGTCAGGGGCACTCTCAATATGTACTGGAGAAAAATTATACCAAGTATGGGGAAGACTTGATTGCGTTGTTTGGACAATAATTATCTGAAACCATAATTTAATAAAATCAATTCTTGGCTGAGGAGTTTTCGACATAAGAATGCATTCATCCTTTTCTTTATTTACAACCACTTCCAAGGTTCTTGTTTCATCAAAAATCTCTTGAAAATATTCTTCTTTCTTGTAAAGGTGATCTTGTCCATCATTCTTCTCAAGATTCATTTATTCCATTAATTCTTCTTGTTGCAATATCTGTTGTGATGTTTCATCATCTATTGCAAGGTTGGAATCTTCTTGTGTATTTGGTGGAGGCTCCTCAATTTCATTTTCAAATTTGCTGCTCAAAATGTCTTTAAATGGAGTATATAGGAGACTGGAATTTTCTTCTTGTAATTTGGAATTTTCATCTTATTTTCAACAACATGACTTGACTTAGAAATTGAATCCACCCTTTGATTAGATTCTTCTTTAAAATTAGTTACTTCATTATCTTTCTTCCATATGGGAGAGGATGGGTGGGAAACAACATTTAAAACATCAACAAAAACATATGAATGCACTTTTGGGATGAACTTTTCTGCAAATGAATCTTCTAACACATCCCAACTAATAATGGAGTTAGGCATTAATGAACTATACGATTCAACAAAATCCTCTTGTAGAATTTGTAGGAATAATCTACATGTAACATTGTCTTCAGTGAGGTTTAAATCATAACATGTACCTTTAAAATTAATAAATTGTTGCTCTACATTTTTTGAAGCATCCCCAAAGAATGTAGAAAAAATTTCAATCGGAATATTGGGCATTTGAAAGTCTATTTCTAGTAGATTTAAAGGGGTATTATGAAATTGCCTCTTTCTTTGAGTATTTCTCTCTTTTGATGAGTCTTGCAAAGCCATTGATGGGCTTGATGAAGAATATAAAGAAGCATTATGACATGAATGAAACTCTTCATTTTGAATTTTTTCAATGGAGTTTCTAGGGAGTTCATTCTCCCGAATATTTGGTGCTTCTCGTTTCTTTTTGAAATTACAAAAAAGGTGAGCCATGCTTAAAATAAGCAAAAATTTTCTTGAAACTTCTTCTTGAAACTTTGAGCCATGGAGATTTATGGTTCCTCAATATCTTGAAAATAAATCGGTCCCTAGTATGGTAGCCAAAAATGTTGGTGCTTGAACCTGTCAGGATCGAAACGACAACCTCATGAGAAAATTAGTCCCCCTTCATTTTTAGAGAGGTGGTTCTCCTCTTTGGCTAAAAGATACATCTTTGAATATCTTGGATTAGGGAGAGTGCTATGCAGCAAACCCGAAATCTTAATTACTTGGATTTATATGAAAATGGTTCTTCAATAACCCAATATGATATTTATGTGCAACAAAAGTCTTTTCACATAAGAAAATATTGAAGGAGGGCTTCAACATCATAATTAAATTGTGATCAACATCACACACATTCTTCTTAATAGTATATAAACGAATCCATATTTTCTTCATGAGAAATAGGAGAGAATGATTTTATCATCTCAAATAATTTTAATAGAGTACTGTAATTAGTAATAAAAGAGAAATTGATAGGTCAACCTCAAATATCTCATACTTAAAACTCAAAGTTACAAGATACAATCAAGATCAACCCCAAAGCAATTCTTTGTGGAGTTTATTCATGAGAAATGTTCTTCATTACCAAAAATTTTATAGCCATGTATGTGGCTACAAATACTCCATGATCATACAAGAAAAGTATATAGAAGAATACAAGAAAAACACTCATCAACTTAGCCTTGTGCCCAACTATGAGATTCAAGCAAAAAACTATGAGAAGTGGTGTAGAAGAATAGAAAGAATGGAGAAGCTGGAGATTTCTTTCTTTTGATAACAAATTTGATTGTGTATCCATGTATGTACCTTCTTCTTTCTCTGATCTTCTACCTTGACCCTCTCACAATACTGATTTTTGGAACCTTTGATGAAGCCTCTCTTCTTTTTTTAAGAAGATATTTTCTATCTACTTGAGTAGTTAGGGTTTTCTTCCTCTCTTGAAATTCCCGTACAAGTTTCTTCTTGAAAAAATCCATTTAATTAGTGCCTCATTAATTCCTAATTAATGAAATTATATCATCAATATATACATATCTAAAATGGATCTCTTTCCCTTTTTAATAGCAATTTTTAAATAAACGTTTATTTTTCACAATTTAATTAATTTCCCATTTAAAATAGGAGGAATGTGTTTTAATTTTATGGAAATTATAATCACATTTTTAGCCATGGAAATCACTTCTTATGTGATCTTCATCTTCTTATATTTCCAACTATATAAATTTTGTGCAAATCCCTCACCCGGATTTCAAGATATGAGGTCGTAAAGTTGAGTTGTCACGTAGACCCATTAAAACTGTAGCTGAATGATATTTTAATTTATGAGAAAAATGTATCAGCTTTAAGCACTTTAATCCTATACCATTGTCTTCTATATCAAAATACCTTTCCAACGGTATATACTTTGCATGCTTCTGACATCCGGAGCTCAAGTTATGGCCTTTGCAAGATCTTGACTCAACCACCATCAATCAAAATTGATGGGAAAATGTGGGCCCTTGGATGAATTTCATGTTTCCCTTCATAAAATTTGACTTTTTGGTTTCAAAAGTCTATCCCAAATGAATTGGGATCTTATATTCTTCATGTTATATAATACTAATTGTTTCATACACTTAGCAAGAAACACGAGAAAAATATTATGGAGCATAAGGGGTTCGACCCTTAGAAAATTGTTGAATAAAATAATAATTTTGGAATCTCATCGTCGTCCACCTCGCGCCCAATCACCATGATGAGTCATCCAATAATATGTTGCCACATGTCATCACTCGGTAGGCCAGTAATATTCCAATAATAATCTACCATTTTTCATGCAATAAGATCATGCCATGTGTCTCTCTTTGTACGCTACCACGTCTCCATTTATTAGTTGCCATTTGTCTTAATTTCACGCTACCATGTGTAATGCTCTTATTGGTTCAAGGTAAATGTATGAAAATTAGGATAAATGGCTAAGTTATGAAGGAGGTGAGAGAGAAAGGAGTAATAACGATCAAAACATGGAGGGTTCGCAAAGGTGAGAGGGTGAGGTGAATGAGTTAAAGAGTCTGCCAACTCGCGAACCCGACAGACTCATAAATATTCTAAGTGTTAAATTTGAATGAGAAGGGGGTTAAGGGGAGAAATGTAGTCATCAGAGGTATAGAGTGTAATATGTAGACAGTGGTTTAGTAGGTCAGGTAGTATGAGAAGTTCATGGAGTGTATGAGTCTACCAACCCGCAAATCCTCCATGGATGAAAAAATGGCTAAGTAATGATAATTCTCAGATGGGATCGTGAAAATGAGAAAACACAACAATATGAGTCTGCGATTCCATGAATCCATGAGTCTGCAATAAAAAATTAGACTAAGTGTTGAGGAATGGTCAGTCGGACTCGCATGTAAGAGGAATGAAATACTTTGGAGCTTGACGCATGCGACAAAGATGATGGTGGAAATGTAGATCATGGAACTTGGGGTGCAAAGTGAAGGACACATAAACTGGAGCATGAGATTTTGAACTCGTGAACTCGGGAACACTGAAATATGACTAATTATGGAAAGAGATATGTTGAGTGAAAATTCTAAGTATGGTAGCATTGTAATATAGGAGAGGAGAGGAGAACATGATACTTAGAAAGATTCTTCAAAATCGGAACTCTGGACAAGATCTTGAGTAACTTATGCATACATAAATAGATTTATGATCCGAAAAATGTGGGACAAAGCTGAGATTGAGGGCTGCAGAGTGAACTTATAAAAGTTCAAAAAATGTCTTCTTTTGATATCAAGGATTTTATGAATCCAAGAGCAAGAAAATATAGATGACCAAATTTTGGCCAACAGTTCCTTAAGGCTAAAGTTATGAATATGAATATATCTTAAGTTTCTTAAGTTGGGACAAGGGGGTTCCTTGAGTGCCATGTGTCATAAAAGGCACATGCATATATAAGAGGAAGATTTAGTGTAATCACCATCATTCATTTATTCTTTCATAACTTCATCATCTGTACCAGGGAAGTGGACTCTGAAACCATACATGCATGTGGGAGTTGTTTCTAGCTGGTGACTTGAAGAGGCGAGTTTTCAAGAACATGGTTGAAGAAGCGGGTTTTCAGGCCTATGAAGAGGGTTTTAAATCCCATGGTCAAATAAGCAGGTTGTTAGGACTGTGAGCATTCTCTCTGGGTGAGAGAACTACTGGGAATTAATTCCCAAGGTGCCAAGTTGCAGCTATAGGGCTCTGAGACTCCATATCTGGCTTGTTATTGAATCCCCAAAATGGAAGTGGGTTAGTTGAGGGATTGTTGAGAAGAGAAGGGAAACACTTCTTGGGGTGGGACAAGAATGTGGGGGATGAGGGATTGTAGGTTGGTTGCTAAAGTTGGCACCCGAGTTTGAGAATTGTTGTTGTCTAAGAGACCTTAGCATGGCTTGGGATTTCATTTTTCCTGGTGGAGTCTTAGACCCATCTCGGGGGTGACACACTATTGAAAGTTATGAGCAATGTGGTCTATGGCTAGGAGGAACATGGAAGGTTTGCATGCAGTTGGTGTTTTTAAAACAACATATATCTATCCATTTAATGAGTATTATTATGTTGTACAACATCTGTAATTATGTCAATTGCATTATGTTGTAATTATAATTACATGTCTTTCACTACACGTGATGTGTTTATTTCTATTATTGAAATTGTATATGTATGCATGGATTATTGTGTGTTGTTATTATTTATCTTAACTTTGTTCATGTGCATAACTTATCAGTAAATTTAATGGTATCATAATTCAGAATTTTGATATGGCATTGCCCAACATGGAGCTGGGGATGCTACAAAGATCAACAAAATCCTTTAGGGAAATCATTGCATTAGTAAGTTATGGATATGAATATATCCGAAGTTTCTTAAGTGGGTACAAAGGGGTTCCTTGAGTGCCATGTGTCATAAAAGGAACATGCATATTATATAAGAGGGAGATTTAGTGTAATCCCCGTCATTCATTCATTATTTCAATCCTTCATCATCTGTACCACGGAAGTGGACTCTACAACAGTTCATGTACGTGGGAGTTGTTTCTAGCCGGTGACTTGAAGAGGCATGTTGTCAAGCCCATGGTTGAAGAAGCGTGTTTTCATGCCCTTGGTCTAAGAGGCAGGTTTTCAAGCTCATGGTCGAAGAAGTGGGTTGCCAGGTCTGTGAGCATTCTCTCTAGGTGAGAGAACTATTGGGAATAAATTCCCAAGGTGCCAAGTGGTAGCTACAAGGCTCTGAGACTCCCTGTCTAGCTTGTTGTTGAAGCCTCAAAAGGGAAGTGGGGAAGCCAAGGGACTATTGAGTAGAGAAGGGGCACACTTCCTAAGGTGGGACATGCATGTGGGGGATGAGGGACTGTAGGCTGGTTGCTAGAGTTGGCACATGAGTTTGAGAATTGTTGTTGTTTGAGAGACCTTAGCTTAGCTTAGGATTTTCTTTACCCTGGTGGAGTCTTAGCCCCATATTGAGGGTGACCCACTATTGAAAGTTATGAGCAGTGTGGTTTATAGCTGGGAGAAACGTGGAAGGTTTCCATGTAGTTGGTGTTTTTACCATAACAAATATGTGTCCATTTCATGAATATTATTCTATTGTATAACATCTATAATGATGTCAATTGCATTATGTTGTAATTATAATTACATGTTTTTTATTGCGCATGATGTGTTTATCTCTATTATTGAAATTGTATATGTATGCATGGATTATTGTGTGATGTTATTGGTCTGCTTAATTCTGTTCATGTGCATAAATTATCAGTAAATTTAATGGTATCAGAATTTGGAATTTTGATGTGGCATTGCCCAGTAGGGACCTGGGGATGCTAAGACATGGTATCAAAGCCCAATTTCCTACAGTGAGCCTGCATGGGCCAATTAAAAGAGTGCAGAGGTGAGATTTGCAGAATTGCAAGTAAACAGTTTGACAAAATGTCAGGAAGAGTACGTCTGCAAAATGTTCAACAAAATTATTGTAGTAAAATTTGAGGAGATTTCATGGCTTTTGGAAGAATGGAGCCTAGGAATTAAAATCCCTAATTTAAATCTTGTATTGGGAAAATTTGGGCATGTAATTGGTCGAATTTCGAATTTATAGTGTAACAATGGTGGAAACTGTAAATATTTCCCAATTCATGAATACATTGGAGTTGGATTCATACCCAGGAATGTCAACCAGCGGTGCACACAAGATTTGTTTTGTTGTAGAGGTTGAATTGACATTTATTTGGACAAAATTGGTTGAAATTATACATTTTCATAGAAACCATGGTGAAATTGGATGAAATTGGGAAAAAACTCCAATTTCCCGCAGCTAAATAATGGTAAATTCATAGTGAAAGAGTTGGATTTGAAAAAAAAAAGACCAATTTATATGTATAGAGATTGTATAGGACATATCAAGATCTATTAAATAGTTTCTATGGTGGCCCCAAAAATAATTTTTAAATTAAGAAATTTTGGGCATTTTAGAAAAATAGGAAATTTAGAAAATTTGGAAACCTTTGAGTATTTTTCCATACGCTGACGTTAGCATAATGTGGGGGCCATGTGTCAGCTGACGTGTAATTCCATGGTGGTAGGTACATGATGTAAATATCAAGTGAGAGGTGGAATGAGAACTGTTGCCATGGGGGCAGTGTTATCCTACCCGATGGAACCTCGAACGCATGATACGTGTCAACCCTGTGTGGATTTCAGGGGGGGTTTAGTGATTTTGAGTAACCCAAGGCAAGGGGGCCAAAATGAACATATGTGCAACACGTCACCCCATCCCTAACCATTTTTAGTTTTTTAGACCCCTCCCCACTATGTTAAAGTTCGGTGGGGCAGGAGGGTCCGAAATGCGATGTGGATTGTCGATCCTCGCCGGTGCCCATCAAAAAATGACTGTTAGATTATGTTGGCATGCAACTTCATGCACGCATGGTAAATGGGTGCGATATGTGACCCACCCATCCACGTGACCCAATAAAATATGGCCACATGGCAGTCAGGTTTTCGGGCCCGAAATGTAAGGTGAATGTGCCAGGTAATATAGGAATAACAAATAGAAGAATAAGGTAGAGGTCAATAGGGCAGGGCCAGAGTGACTAGGAGCTAACATGAAATCCTTCTAGAGGTGCCAAGTGGAGTTGGGTGTCATGTCAGTATCCCATTCAACTTAATTTAATCATATTATAAAAATATTAATGAAAATTACTGGAAAATTTCAGTATTTTCTAGGTGTTGAATTTGCAGGGAATTTGTAACATCCCACTCTTGCGAGCACATGTTATTGACTTATTCTTTGAGGACACTTGTGTGCAAGTGATCCAGTTTTAGTATATGGTTGTCTATTTCTCTTATGGATTCTTATGGTGATGTTGATGGATTATGATTTATGTTGTTTTTATGTCTATGTATTAACATATTTTATTGACAAGTTTCCCCTAAGTGTGTAGGACACTTGACAGATTGAGGATGTCGACAACATCAATGGACCTCCTTGGACTCTAGATTGAGTCAGGGAGTGGATTGTATTGGTTTGAGTATTTCATTTATGCATATGTGACATATGATCGATTATATTATGATGTTGTTTATGGATTATTGACAATGTTTCGTTGATGGATGCAACCTGACGATTGCTTGCTAATATGACTCACATAAGGAATAAAGGGGCCATGCATAGAAACCAGATATTGAGGGAGAGGTGTGGCAACATCCCTGTCATAGCCTACTAGCACTCCCACTGTGGCTCGAATTGTATGTTAACTATTACATAGTTTGAGATATCCTCTATGGTTTGAGGGTAGACTGAGACAGTCTCTCAAAAATATTTCTAAGGGGCGTGCAATAAGGCAAGGTCCTTATTCCTTAGAAGCCCTTAGTCTCTCACAAGGTTTCCTGAATGGAGTACTGTCTCCAAGGGTTGGAGAACTACCAAAACTAGTCAAAAGGCGAGTGGAACCCTTGGACCACAGAGTGCATCTTGAAGGGCACGTCGCATAATTAAAATTTGAATCAAAGGCGAGTGACATCCTTGGAGTATGGTGTGAGTCTTGAAGGGAACGTAGCGGAATTAAAAAAAAAAATGAGTCAAAGAATCTACGTGTCCTAGAAAAATTTGAGATAATGTTAAACCTTGTAAAATCTTGAGCACTGTCGAATTAATTAATTGGTTAATTAATCAATTAAAGAATGAATTTATTAATCATAATCCCTAAGGGTCCAAGATCGTGCAATTTTTTTTATAACTAAGCCTAAGTGTAAGTTAGTGAGAAGACTAAAAACTAATTTTAAAAATTAAATAATGAGGGGATGAAATAAATCAATTTAAGAAATCAATGAAAATAAAATAAATCTAAAAGAGTGAGTTAATACACATTGTGCAAGTAGTTACCAAATTGGAATTTAAGGTAAAATTGGAATAAAGCCAAAGGAAAGGGTATGCATAGAAAGGAATCTAGAGTCTAGTTAACAATAGTCTAACCAGGAGAAGTTTCTTGTTTTAACTCAACTCTGTTTTAGAAAGGCGTCAATCATTAATTGGAAATAAAGGGAATAAAGGGAAAACTAGGAGTGATTTTAGGAGCTCTTTTAGGATGGGTGAGAGAATTTGACTTTTATTAAATTAAAATATGGATTTAATTGTGAAAATTGGGGGAAAGGGTGACAAGTGTAAGGGGGAGATAATTCTAAATTATTTTAATTGAAAATTGAATTAATTGTGCAAGTGTCGAAAAAATTCTATAAAAGAAATGGCTGAGTTGAGAGAGGGGGAAGATTGGTTATGAGTAAGGTTATGCTACAAAAATTCTGACCGGTTTTACTTGTGAGAGTTGGGATACCCATCTTGAGATAGGGTGGTGGCTCTGCCTTGCGAGGCGAGTTGGGAGATAGAGGAATTCTAGTTGTGTTTGTGCATGGCCCCTTTGCAGCTCGGGGGGCTAAGGGGGAAGAAGAGTACCCATAGCATTGGCTAGGAGGTACTGATGAAGTCCTTGGATTGGAAAGATAAGGAGGAGGCACAAGTTCGAGCAGAGTCTTCATAAGTATTAATCCTCATCAACGCCAGGTTATTGGTTACGATATTCCATCTTGTATTGATATTTTAAAGGTTTTATGAATATTGATGTTAATCCATGCTGAGGAAAATATGAATATTATGGAAATGTATTTTGTGCTCTAGTCTGTGAAACACCAAGCTGCACTAGAAAACACAGTCTCACTGAAAATTTAATAGCCCCAACCTTATCACCTCTACATATTTCCTCTTCCTACAATATGGCATTTGATCTACCATGATATGTCCAATTCTGGGCTATGTGTGATAAAATCCTAGCAGTTTACGAGTTAGACCCCAGATTAACCAAAAGAGCTTTACTACAACTACACCTAATGTTAATCTAGGTTTTACCTATATAAGTTCCATAAATTTAGAACCTCTCTGGCCTGAAAAGATAATTTCCTACTAGAAATTGCGCTTGATGGTTCAAAGTAACACCGTACAAACATGATGTGTTGAAATTTAATTTACATTTTGTATATGTGAACAAAATCAATGCATGTTACTGAGATTGAGAACATCTAAAACAATTGCGATAGCCCAAGAATTTTATCCCATTAATAAATAATTTGACATTCTCTTATTGTAAGAGTTCAAGGACCAAAGTAATGGTTAAATTTTGATAGGTTTGTTAACGGAAGGCCATAGTCACTGCGAGGTCATTGTGAATTTATACCACCTTTCACGGCTCTGTTTCTCTACGTTTTTGAACAATTGCACAACAAATGTTCTCCATTACCTCTGCATTTTGAACAATCGCACATAAAATGTTCTCCATTACCTCGACGTTTTTGAACAAATCGCACAAAAAATTTCCTCCATTACCTCGTTGTTTTTGAACAAATCGCACAAAAAAATTTCTTCGTTACATCTGCATTTTTGAACAAATTGTACAACAAATTCTCTCCATTTAACCTCTCCATTTTTTTTAACTACGCCCAACATTGCAATCATTCATTCACCTCTGTGTTTTTAAAGCATTCACCCAACAACTTACTCAACAACTGTCTCTGAGATTTTCCCTCAACGATTTTGTAAATGGTGTATCCTCTAAGATGTACTCCCTCAATGATTTTGTAAATGGTGTATCCTCTCATCTTTTCCCTCAGTGATTTTGTAAATGGTGTATCCAATGATATTTTTCCCTCAACGATTTTGTAAATGGTGTATCCTCTGAGATTCATTTTATCAATGATTTTATAAAAGGTGTATCCCCTGCCATTTCCCTTGATCTCCTATGTGTAATGCACATAAAAAATTTGTCCAACATATGTGATTTTCTCCCTGCAATTTCCTTGTTTTTCTCTATGTTTTGCACATCAACACTTTCCCAACAAATGTGATTTCCTCCCTGCTATTTTACATTCAATTTTCTTTGTGTTTTCCTACTTACAATCTACCCAATGGTTGGTGAATCTTTGAGCTCCTCCTCTAGTGAAACTCTCTATTTTTTTATGCTAGTACTTACCTTGCATGTGGAGGAATACCATGTGATTATCTACCATCTTTCTTGGAATTTTTGTATGAAAGTAATCACCCTTTGTATGGAGGAATCCCATGCGAATTCCTACCATCTCTCTCCACGTTTTTTGGTTTCTAAGAATACTTATCCATAGTGATTGTTATTATACTTAGTTTTTAAGAGAGCTTTATATTACTTTAATAAGAGGTACCACTAATTAAGTTGCTACATTAATAATCCATGTATCCCTCCTTATGTTGATCCCTTGTACCTACCACCCAATAGTAAGGAAAAATGGTTTACTCATAGGATTGATTGAAATTAAGTAATTACTTAATATAGGTTGTATTTACTAAAATAAGTGGACTCTAGGAATTAAATACCAATGGAACCCCTTTTTCTTTGGAGGGTAATGCTCTCACTAGAATACTCTCACGCCATTAATCCCGTGAATGTATGTTTTCTTTAGAAATATGTTTATTTTTTCACCATGAAAATTTGAGTTGATAATTATTTTGCGTCATGAATAAATGCAATGTATGATTGCGTATTCGATAAGTTTTCTTTGGCGCCATGGAATAAAACTATTGAATTCTCATATGCCTTGAACTTAATGTGATTGGATTTCTTGCACAATGAATAAACATAATGATTACTCTTATGCCCCTAATTATGTTGGCCCATGATTGTCTAGAAATTAGTTTACTCTTGTGCATTTATACAAGGTTGATTTAGGATTTCTACAATCAATTTACTCTTGCGCCACTAAAAATGTTAATGAATAAATGATTGAGTGATTTATTTCCCTTGCGCCATGGATTATGTTGACGATGTTGACGATTAAGTAGTTATATTGTCTTGCGCTATGGACTAATGATGATGCATAATGATTACTCTTTTAGATTACTTGCGTGCACTGTAATATTGTTGATGTATGATTCCTAAGTGATTAGATTAATTGCGTGCATTGAATTATGTTGATTATGTTGTTAGAAAAACAGGACCGCGGAGCAATAAAATAAAACAAATGCAGAAACAAAACACAGAAGACACACAATACAAGAGAGACACAGATTTACGTGGTTCACCCAGTGTGGGCTACGTCCACCAGAGAA
>ML783781.1:498112-517178 GCA_009831015.1 Picea engelmannii
CCCTGTGCTATTATTGTCATAGTCCTCTTTGGCCATAAGTGTGAAGTCATTTAGTTTATCTTCAATAGATGAATCATTATCCTCATCATCTGAAGGATCATCATCATTGTTTGCACAAAGACTTTTCTTCTTAAAGTTATTCTTTTTAGAGAAATTTCTATGTTTGTATTTCTCCTCATCATCACAAGTCTGATCCTTTCCTTTATGGGGACATTTGTTTGCAAAATGACCCATCCTACCACAGTTAAAACATTTGAAAGGTAGTTTACCTTTGTATTTTCCTGATCCCTTCTTCAGTCTCTTCACAAATTTTGCTTCAATTTCATCGGGCTTGAATCCTCATTCTTGTCTGCTTTAAATGATGCTTCTTTGGAGGTGGGTTTATCTTTAACTATTCTCATTTCATATGCAGTCAATGTTTCGAGAAGTTGGTCAAACTACAAGGTTTTTAGATCATTAAGTTCTTCTATAGCAGAGACCTTCGGGTTGAACCTATCTAGGAGAGATCTCAAGATTTTCTGAACTAAAGAAGGTTCCCCAATTGTTTCACCAAGTGCCTTCATTGCATTTACCATTTCTTCTATTCTTAGAAAGTATTTTCCAATAGTTTCATCTTCCTTCATCTTCAACTGTTCAAACTGTATTCTGTAGGTTTGAAGCTTTGCATCCTTTACCTTCTCATTACCCTCATAACTGTTAATGAGTTTGTCCCACATTTCTTTGGTAGTTCCTAGGTGCATAACTTTTACAAATTATGCTTTTGCAAGCCCACTCAAGATAGCATTCATAACCTTAGCGTTGAAGCTAAATTCTAGTTTGTCATCCTTATTAGCTAGCACAAATGGCTTTACATAACCAGTCTCTACCACATCCCAGACAACTACACCTAAAGCCATTATGTAGGTTCTCATTCTAACTTTCCAGAAGGCAAAGTTTGTTCCATTGAACAGAGGGGCCTTATTTGTTGAATTTCCTTCATTTCTTGACATGTTTAATCTTTAGGATATACCCTTAGATAAAAGGGGCTGGCTCTCATACCAATTGTTAGACAACTGAGAGGGGGGGGTGAATAAGTTGTTACCATTCTTAAACATTTACGGTTCTTTAAATTCTTTGTGGAGACACTAAATAATGATCACAATAATGTATGGAAATAAACAATGGTACTTTCAACATCATTCACATATGTGAGAAACACAGAGACAGATATTTCCCGAGGAAACCCATGCAGGGTAAAACCTCTTTTTCTTTATATGATAAGTAATGGTTACAATCTTTACACTATCATACATATGAGCACCAACTCATAATGAGGCTACAACCTCAGTTTTGCAAGCTGCAACTTGCTGAGATCACCAACTCTCTATTTTCTTTAGCACCTACTAGAAGGAAACACCAACTCCCTGGTTTCTCTAGCACCAACTAGAAGGAAGCACCAACTCCCTAGTTTCTCTAGCACCAACTAGAAGGAAGCACCAACTCCCTGTGCTCAAGCACCCACCTGAACCTTTGAGGACACCAATCCTCCCTAGCTCCTCCCAACCACCCTAAAATCTAAATCTTTTCTACTGAAATTTATTACAGTGATATGATGTTCAACAATGGCTTACCAGACTTATCACTATTCTGCTACATTTCGTTGCTCTGTCTGCCTCATTTCCTTTCTACTCACCTCACTTGCATTGTTTGTTCTTCTGCTTTTTATGCTCTGTGCACAATGTCCATTCGCTGCACAGTTCCTCTTCTCTGATCTTCAGCTGCTGCACTCTCCTCCTTCTTCACACATGAATTTCCTTCACCAACAACAATCACAAAAACCTCCAACAGCAACAGCCACGGCAACCCCATCTCTTCTCTGTACCGTGTACTTATAGCTTCTGTGCACCTTGTGCATGCAATGTTTGCAATGCCTCTGCATGCTGACTATGTGTCGTTATCCTCCACCTCTCGAGTGCTCTGTCTGATCATCATCGTGACTCTTCAGCCTCTCTGGTGGTTCACCCCGTGTCTCCAGCATCACTGTACATTATACTGAGAGTCCTCATCCTCTCGACGCTTCATATCGTGATCTCCAAAGCTTCGATACCGAGATTTTCTGTCCTAGCTCCTTCCTCTATATGACCATGGCTATGACCAAGTGCTTTCATGATTTCGCATTTCATGAATCTGGAGATGAATCATCTCGAATATCCAAGTCGTGATTCGCGAAACTCCGAGATGGAGCTGAGGTCAACTGTCCACGATCTCGATGATTCTATGGTCCAGATCTCATTGTGAATTCGTATCTCGCGATTCCTTCGATAGAGGTTCTTGTCACACCAATTCGCGATAGGAGAAACTTCGAAAAGGAGCTTAGATCAACGGTCCACATCTTTTGGTGTATTGACTATCAGGATCTTTTCATGATCTTGCATCTCGCTGATCCTTAGATGGAGGTGCTCGTAACTCCAAGTTGTGATAGGAGAAACTCCGAGATGGAGCTTTATGGTGCTCTGATCTTTCACCACGCGTCCTCTTGATCCAACAGTCCATGATTAAATCACGATCTTGCATCTCGTTGTTCCTTAGATGGAGGTTCTCGTCACTTTCGAGATTTTGTGAGCCCATTTTCTCCTTGCACTTTAAACACCATGCAGGTTTTCCCCGATCCAATGGTGGTCAGATCCTGCACTTAGATCTAACGCCTAAGATCTATCCTCCTCTTCAGCGCACACTCTTCTTGTTTTTATTTAGATCTGACAACCCTCATGCTGTCGGAAATTTTGGATGGGATCCAACGATCAACGACGCTTCTCCTCCAAGCTTACACATCCTTCTTACTTGGAAGAATTTCGACTCTGCGCTAATTCCTCCTGAGACTACGTTGTTCCTGTTTGTCCATCGATGCACATTATGATCCTACCATCTTCACTTTTGTACTTTCCATCAATGACAAGCATACGCTACCTGTTAAACATTAGCCAACAATAGGAAGAAACTAGGGAGCATCCTTGAAGTTCATTTCTTCCCGATAGTTGCAGAAGAGCATGCACAAGGGATGTAAGTTATATGAAATCTTAGCATTGAATGACCAGAGCATGGTGGAAGGATTATCAAACCTTTCGGTAATATGATAGTTTGCGAACGTGTTCCCAAAAGAGTTACCAAGTTTTTCGCCCGAAAGAGAGTTGGAGTTTACCATCAACTTGAAACTTGGAACTGAATCGATAACAAGAATTCCTTATCGGATGTTGACCCCTGAGTTACAGGAGTTGTAAATGAAACTGAAAGAGTTGTTGGACCTAGGACTTATATATTCAGGTGTGTTGCCTTGGGGTGAGCCTATTATTTTCATATAGAAGAAGGATGGGTCGTGGAGACTCTGTATTGACTATCGTCAATTGAACAAGGCAACAATCAAGAACCAATATCCATTGCCAAGAATAGAATATTTGTTGACCAAATGAAGGGTGTGACTATGTTTTCAAAGATCGACATGAGATCAGGATATCACCAGTTACGAATTAAAGAGGAAGATATTCCTAAGACCACATTCAAGATGAGGTTCGAACACTACGAGTTTATCATTTTCTGTGGGGACGGAAAAATGACTCGGGGTATTCAGGATATTGATGAATGGGGTGTTCCGAAAATGCTTGGAAAAGTTATTTCAAGTATTCATTGATGACACATTGATATATTCTCAGATGATGGAGGAACTTGACAAGCATTTGCGCTTAGTATTACAGTGTTTACGGGAACACAAAGTACGGGAAAATGTCGAAGTGCTCTCGAGGATTCATTGATTAGGGCATGTTATATCCGGTGAAGGAATCGCTGTGTATCTAGCAAGGATAGAGGTTATTATGGAATGTCTTTCACCGACAAACATACTAGGAGTACACAGCTTTTGGTTTTGGTAGGATATTACTGACAGTTCGTTGAAGGTTTTTTGAAGATACCAAATCTGATCACGAAATTGCGGAAGGAAAATAAGAAGTTGTATGGACCAATAAGTGTGTGGAAGCATTTCGAAGGATCAGTGGGATGTTGATGACAACACCGATACCGAAATTCCCCAACATGAATAGGGATTTCTTGGTATGCACAGACGTGTCCAAGGAAGGTTTAGGTGGAGTATTGATGCAAGATGGTCAAGTGATCACCTACATCTCAAGGAAATTAAGAAAGCATGAGGAGAACTACGCGACACATGATTTGATGTCATGGGCCATTATGTATTCCTGAAGAGTGTGGAGACACTATCTGATTGGATGGAAATCTGGACCAAAAAAAAACTAGAACATTGAGGATTGCAACACTTTTCACGCAGAATGACTTGAACGCGCGGCAAGGGCGTTGGTCATAATTACTTAGCAAATAGGATTTGAGATTAAGTGCATTGAAGAAATGGTGAACATAGTGGAAGATGCGTTGAGTTGGAGACCACACATATTTTCAGTGATACCTCTTCAAATGAATCTTCGAGAAGGGATTCTAGCTATACAATTCGATGATGACTAGTATAAAGAGGTTAGGGAAAATATTGGAGAAGACACCATGATGGTACCAAGGTTTGAAGGTTATAATTTGGACAAAGACAGATTGTTGAGGCATAATGACCAGATTTATGTATTTCCTAATGACGAATGGAGACGTTTGAACTTAAGTGAATCTCAAGGAGCAGTATACATGGATCATCCAGGAGTCACGAAAATGAGGGAATACCTTAAGCCCTTATTCTTCTGGAAGGGATGAAGGCAGACACAATTACCTACATGGCCAAGTGTCTATAATGTCAGTGAGTGAAGGTTGAACATAGACATCTGGCTGGATTACTACAACCTCACGTCATTCCAAAATCGAAATGGGAGGCCATTTTGATGGAATTTATTGTTGGATTGTCGCTGATGGCAAGGAGGAATGACTCGATTTTATTGGTAGTTTATACTCTGACAAAGAGTGCACATTTTATTCCTGTGTGTATGACGTATTAGGCACCATACATAGCTAGAATTTTTTCAGCGAGATTGTGAGACTTCCTGGCATGCCAAAAAGAATAATATCTGATAGAGGATCGATGTTTACAAGACGATTTTGGACTAGTTCCCAAGAGGCCTTGGGAACACAACTAAAATTTAGTACAACATATCACCCTGAGACAGATGGACTGACAAGAAGAATGAACCAAATTTTAGAATATATGTTGCGTTTGTATGCGTTGGACCAACAGAAATGTTGGGAATATTTCTTTCCACTAGTAGATTTTTCTTGCAACAACAACTATTAAGGTACCGTTAAGATGGCACCGTTGAGTTTCTTTATAGGTGACCGTGTTAGACACCTTGAGTTGGGATCGACTTGAGGATAGGGTCCTAGTGGGACCAGAAATGATTCAAGAAATGGAAGAACAATTGCAAATGATAAGACAAGGGATTAAATAAGTGCAAGATCGACAAAGTAGTTATGTTGATGCACATCACATTGAACGCAACCATGAAGTTGGCGACCGAGTTTTCTTGTGGCTGAAACCGCAAAAGAGTTCTATTAAGTTTGGAAGGGGTGCTAAACTCTCTCCTAGTTGTGTGGGGCCTTTCGAAGTTATGAAAAGGAAAGGACCAGTGGCATATCGACTAGTCATGCCTCATTCTTGAGGAGTTTGCACGATGTTTTATTGTATCTATTTGCAACTTTATGTTAGTGATCCTACACATGAGATTTAAATTAATTTCTTGTAGTGTCAGACAATGGTGCACTCATGGCGGAGCCAATCTGCATTATGGAACTTCGCATTCGATAGCAATGGCGTCGAACAATCGATCAAGTCAAGGTCCAGTGGGACAATTATAATCCACACTTGGATACCTGGAAGGACGCATATGATATGTGCTAACAATTTCCATATTTAATTGATAGTTAGACATATAGATCTTGTCAGATGATTTATTTACTGCATTTATATACTGTACAACTTCGAGATGAAGTTTAAAACAAGAGGGGGTGTATGTAAAATGATGCAACACCCCTACCTTGGTAGGGTCTTCTTGACCTCTCGGTCTATGGATCTTCAATTCCCCTAAGCCGAAGCAGCTCCTTTAATTCCTGCTGGAACCTTCATACATATATATCCACAGGTCTCCTTTTAGAATTTACGCCCGTGCAAACAATCACTAAGCACGAACCTCCTCTTCCACATGACCACTGACGTGACCACAAACTCAACCTGAAAAGGTATTTCGGATTTTGCAACTTCGCAGTTCCTATTACGAGTCCCCCTGACTCCTTCGATCCCCAAAACCCCAAAAAGGGATAAAGGGTCTTTGGCTCCTCCCTTATGCCTCAACTATGTGACCTCCATTCAAGTCCCGAGGCTTTACTTCTAAGCCCGTTGGGATTTCACAGCTTATGAAGTTGTGATGCAACTCTTCCTCTTTTCCTGAAGTCCGAACTTGCCACTTCCTCTCCACAGATCAACGGTCCTGAACCTCCCACGAGCTGACGGTCCAAATTTTGTTGGGGTTTCACATATCAGGATTTCGTAGCCCGAGATATCTGGATCACTACTTCCTTCACACTTTGACTCCCGAAATGCCAAAATTCAAAATCACAAGATCAACGGTTCTCATTGGCCCAGATCTGGAGGCTACTAATTCTTATGAGCTTGTAAGTGTTGAAAGACTCTCAGCCTTAATTTCTCCATATATCTACTAGATCCAACAACCCATGGAATTTTGGTGATTCTCCCTCCGAGAATTTCAACCATCCATTCAATTTCTTAATCACTCCTTGCCAAATAACTTGGCATCAACCCTCCTGAACTTGATTTTTTCGAGGTGACTTCAACTCTCGTCCTTCCTTCAAACTCTTCGAAGTCTCTATCCCTCCTGAGCTTATGCTTTGCTGCAACCTCAAGGATTCTAAGGAATTCTTGCATGCACTCCTTGCGGCCTCCACGATAATCACTGATTATCTGATGTCTCATAACTTTTCACACTCCTTGCGACAGAAATCTTTCTACCACTCACTTGGTTTGGAGAAGTCTAAGACTTCAACCTGGCTTGCGCACACCTTGCACGACTCTATGCTATACTTGAACTTTTTTTAGTATAAGAACAACGATATCTCTCCTGAGATTTTCTGAGATAAAACTCAGAACCTTGTCAATGCACTCCTTGCAGGAATTCTTAGGATGAGAAACAATTGAAACCCATACTCTTCCTCTCAAAGAATTCATACATTCAACATGAAATCATGAGCATACATACACAAGATTGAAACAAATGCATAATAGACTATATAAACAACCTGTAAACATACCATTCAATAGATGCAAACAATATCCATGATACACCATGAAATTGGATCAAAGCATTCTTATATTAATTCAAGTTATTTTGTACATGGATTCAATAGCAACAACTATCTGCTTATACAACTTCTACAATCTCTGTTCTTCTCTGCTCTCTTGCTCTACTGCTTCTAACTTACAATCTTACAATGAGAATACTGATACAATAAAATACATACGAGGGAGCTTTCTTGATTTTTCCCTCCTACACTCTAAGCTATCTTATCGAATTAAAGATTAAAAATACTTTACATTTATTACATTAAATGCCACAATTGGCAGATGAGAGAAAACACTCAAGATCCGCGCTACAATCTCCAAATCATAAAAGCAAAAATATCTTTTCCAGATATTACATTAATGTTTCATCTTTTGAAATTCAAAATGTCTTCAAAATACACGTTGGTGCACATCCAGCTGTCTTCCACTTGCACTTGCTTGCGATGCTCCTGCATCATAAAATCTCACTCTTGGGAGCACATATTATTGACTTTTTCTTTGAGGACACTTGCATGCAAGTGATCCGATTTAGTATATGGTTGTCTGTTTTGCTTATGGATTATTATGATGATGTTGATGAATTATGATTTATTTTGTTTTGATGTATATGTATTGACAAATGATATTGATGAGTTTACCCTGAGTGTGTAGGACACTTGATAGATTAAGGATGTTGATGGAATCAATGGACCTCCTTGGACTCCAAATTGAGTCAAGGAGTGGATTGTATTGGTTTGAGTATATCATTTATGCATATGTGAAATATGATCGATTAAATTATGATGTTGTTTATGGATCATTGACAATGTTTCTTTGATGGATACAAGCTGACGATTGCTTTCTAATCTGACTCACATAAGGAGTAAATGGGGCATGCACAAAAACCAGATATTGAGGGAGAGGTGTGGTGACATCCCTGTCACAGCCTACTAGCACTCCCACCGTGGCTCGAATTGTAGGTTAAAAATTACCTAGTTTAAGATACCCATGATGTCATGAGGGAAGACTGAGACAGTCGCTCATGAATATTTCTAAGGGGCACACAATAAGGCAGAGTCCTTATTCCTTAGAATCCCTTAGTCTCTCACAAGGTCGCTTGACTGGAGTATTGACTCCAAGGGTTGGACAACTACCAAAACCAGTCAAAAGGCAAGTGGCACCCTTGGAGCATGGAGTGCGTCTTGAAGGGCACGTCGCATCATTAAAATTTGAATCAAAGGCAAGTGCCACCCTTGGATCACAAAGTGCGTCTTAAAGGGCACATCGCAGAATTAAAAAAAAATGAGTCAAAGAATCTAGGTGGCCTAGAAAACCTTGAGTGAATGTTAAACCTTGTAAAATATCTAGTACTGCCGAATTAATTAATTGATTAATTAATTAATTAAAGAATGAATTTATTAATCATAATCCGTAAGGGTTCAACCTCATGCAAAAAAAAAATTAACTAATCCTAAGTCTAAGTTAATGAGAAGACTAAAAACAATTTTATAAATTAAATGATGAGGGAATTAAATAAATCAATTTAAGAAATTAATGAAAATAAAATAAATCTAAAAGAGTGATTTAATACACATTGTTCAAGTAATTACCAAATTGGAATTTAAGGTAAAATTAGATTAAAGTTAAAGGAAAGGGTACGCATAGAAAGGAATCTAGAGTCTAGTTAACAATAGTATAAGTAGGAGAAGTTTCTTGTTTTAACTCAACTCCATTTTAGAAAGGCATCAGTCATTAATTGGAAATAAAGGGAAAACTACGAGTGATTTTAGGAGCACTTTTAGGATGGATGAGGGAATTTGACTTTTATTAAATTAAAATGTGGATTTAATTGTGCAAATTGGGGGAAAGGGTGACAAGTGTAAGGGGGAGATAACTCTAAATTATTTTAATTGAAAAGTGAATTAATTGTGCAAGTGTGGGAAAAATTCTATAAAACAAATGCTTGAGTTGAGAGAGGGGGAAGATTGGTTATGCTACAAAAATTATGACTGGTTTTACTTGTGAGAGTTGGGATACCTAACTTGAGAGAGAGTGGTGGATCTACCTTGCGAGGCGAGCTGGGAGCTAGAGGAATTTTGGTTGTGTTTGTGGGTGGCCCCTTTGTGGCTCGGGGGGCTAAGGGGGAAGAATATTACGCCTAGAATTGGCTGGGAGGTACCGGTGAATTCCTTGGATTGACAATCTAAGGAGGAGGCGCAATTTCGAGCGAAGTCTTCAACAGTATTAATCCTCGTCAACGTTAGGTTATTGGTTACGACAATCCATCTTGTATTGATATTTTAAAGGTTTTATGAATATTGATGTTAATCCATTGTGAGGAAAATATGAATATTACGGAAATGTGTTTTCCACTCTAGTCTGTGAAAAACCAAGCTACACTAGAAAACATAGTCTCACTGAAAATTTAATAACCCCAACCTTATCACCTCTACATATTGCCTCTACATGCAATATGGCATTTGATCTACCATGATATGTCCAATTTTTTGGCTACATGTGATAAAATCCTAGAAGTTTACTAGTTAGACCCCAACTTAACAAAAAGAGCTTTACTACAGCTACACCTAGTGTTCGTCCAGGTTCTACCTATGTAAGTTCCATAAATTTAGAACCTCTCTGGCCTGAAAAGAAAATTTCCTACTAGAAATTATGCTTGATGGTTCAAAGTAACACCGTACAAACAAGATGTGTTGAAATGTAATTTATTTTTTGTTATTGAGCTTGAGAACATATAAAACAATTGTGATAGTCCAAGAATTTTATCCCATTAATAAATAATTTGACATGCTTTTATTCTAAGAGTTCAAGGACCAAAGTAATGGTTAAATTTTGAAAGGTTTGTTAACAAAAGGCTATAGTCACTGCCAGGTCGCTGTGAATTTATACCACCTTTCAACGCTCTATTTCTCTGCGTTTTTGAACAAATCAAACAAAAAATGTTCTCCATTACCTCCGCATTTTGAACAATCACACAAAAAATGTTCTCCATTACCTCGGTATTTTTGAACAAATTGCACAACAAATTTCCTCCATTACCTCGACGTTTTTTAACAAATCGCATAACAAATTTTCTCCATTACCTCTGCATTTTTGAACAAATCGCACAACAAATTCTCTCCATTTAACCTATGCGTTATTTTAACTACGCCAAGCATTGCAACCATTCATTCACCTATGTGTTTTTAAATCATTTTCCCAATGACTTACTCAAGAAATGTGTCTGAGATTTTCCCTCAACGATTTTGTAAATGGTGTATCCTCTGAGATATTCCCTCAACGATTTTTTAAATGGTGTATCCTCTGAGATTTTTCCCTCAACGATTTTGTAAATGGTGTATCCTCTGAAATTCATTCTCTCAATGATTTTATAAAAGGTGTATCCCCTGCGATTTCCCTTGATCTCCTCTGCATAATTCACATCAAAAAATTTCCCATCACATGTGATTTTCGCCCTGCGATTTCCTTGTTTTCCTCTATGTTTTGGACATCAACACTTGCCCAAGAAATGTGATTTTCACTCTGTTATTTTATGTTACACATTATTTCCGTCACCCTTATGAACATTAATGATTTAAACCTATCCTTTTTCTTTAGAAGGATCAATAGCCTGAATTCCTGAAGAAAGAAGGGAGAAGAACTTTCCCTGAGAGAAGAAGTTGTATTTTCCTTTGTAAAAACCCTATTAAAGAGGATTTCTGCAGGCTGCACTATAGCCAGGGTGAGGAAATTCCTAGTTTCCATAGGCTGCACTATAGCTAGGGTGAGGAAATTCCTGGTTTCCGTAGGTTTCACTATAGCTAGGCTGTGGAGTTTCCGCAGCTTGCCCTATAGCTAGGTTGCGGAAATTCCTGTACATGGGAAAAAACAAGCATCTTCTAGATGCTTCTAGAAGGAGAAGCTTCTATAGTGAGGTGGCCTCCGAATAGTTTTGATATTAATCTCTTTCATGATTTAGTGGGATCATCCTAACCTCCTCACCTTATCCTCTTCATCTTATAAAAGGAGAGGAGATTTCATGGATAAAGTTAGCTTGATTGGGTTGGAAAGTTCTTGAGCCTTTGAGATTAGAAATTTGGCTTGAGATTGTTAGCTTCGTATGTTGGCTTTGAGATTTTCTTTGTCAAGATAGATTGTGAGTAGATATCAGATCCATGGTCTTAGAATCCTTGGAGCAAGAAGTGTGTGGGAAGCAAGGAACTGTTGGAAGGAACCTAACAACATCAAGGCATATGGTTGTATCTTTCTTCCATATTATTTAATACAGATATACTCTTCTTTCCTATATGAATGTCATCGACCCATATTGTATGATTCCTTGATCACGTACATATTTTCATATCAAAGACTCTGTTATTCTTGTCTTCGTTGGCTTGTGCTTATTTGTAGATATTTCTCATAAACCTCGTGATGAAGCTTGGATTGCATTGGCAAAGTCAGATCTTCGATATTTAAAAGGTATGTCCTAGATCCATTTCTCATTTGATAATTGAAAGCTAAGGAAAGAGTAGTGTACTGTCTTGTTTTTTTCTAGATCTAGGTGGATCTAGGGAGTTTAGTTTATGTCCTCATTTACTGATTTATCCGATAACAAAATTGGCGACTCCACCGGAGAACATATTTTTTTCCTAGTTTGTCTTTATTTCTTGCTTTGATTGCTTGGTTTTTGTTTTCTAAGTCACTGGGAGATCTAGCTTGACTCTTTGACTGTTAAACTTCACTGGAAAACCTTCTTAATTTTTAATTTTTATTCATTTTTGTTTGATTTCCGCACCCTACTTTGAGGCACAGTGTGGCGATATAATATTTTTGCACCCTACCTTTTTGACACAGTGCAGCGTTTCTGCACTATATTGGTCCTATGGCCTACGAAAATCAGGGATTTCCACACTATGTTAGTCTACAACCTGCAGAAATTGTGAAATTTTTTTATTTTTGCTAGTTTTTTCCTTACCCAGACCTTGGATTTATTTTTTGGGTGAATTTGTGGGTTTGATTATGATCTGTTTACAGTCTAATTGACAACTTTGAAACTTCTTTTAGCCATCTTTGCTTTGTTTTATTTTGAAAGATTTAGTCTCTTGCTTTGAGTGTCTTTCAATCGCAAAGTATTGTTTTTCTTTAGAATTGTTTAGTGAAAGAACTTCTTTTTTCTTTTATTGAATAGTTTGTGTTAAAAGAGAAAATTGTTTGGGTTGCTTTGTTTCATGTCGATTTGATATTGCTTTTAGCTATCTTTGAAACAATTTTTTTTAATTTCTTGTTGTATATTAGATTGGGGGCATCCTTGCATTTGAAATAGCGAAATTGCATGATTCTTGGCATTTTTTGGTCTTATTAGATTGGGGAATGGTAAATGTTTTCTCCTTCTTGTAGCATATCTTTCATCGAAATGAAAAGATTGCATCTTCATCTCTTTTCATAACTTTCAAGTCGGTCAAAACACCATATTATCCACACCATATTCCTCTTGAGTAACAACAGCCTTAAAATAAAGTGCGTATAAAAATTGATTAGACATTTTTATATTTTCTGGTAGCAAACCTACATTAGATTAGTTGTAGGTCTTTGGAATAGGTGTGAAAGCTAACTTTCCAAAGCTACGAACAAAGATAGAATCTTGAGTCAGGGAGCGGTGAAATCCACTTGCTACATTTTGTCCTGGGAATCCCTTCTCACACAAGGGTCAAACCTGAGGTTCAATTGAGACTAACAGAGTTACTCTCCCTGCTTTGTTGGTCTTGGTGTAGAGATTGCACATATTATGGGGGTCGCTTGAAAGGTATACCCACAATGATGAGTGGAAGCCTTTCGAGTTGATTTTGGTCTAGATACCTTGCCTTTGTGCGTTGATCGGACTATCAACTGTTTCCCCAAGCATCACTGTAGTAGTTGGTAAACTTAGTGGCCCATCTCTTGAGGGTATTTACATGAGGTGACTGTGGAGGGGAAAGTCTTCATGGTACCTAGAATCGATGTTGTCCAACTCACTTGGGCTCCTTGGAGAGTATACCCATGATTATGTGTGGGAGCTTGCACCAGGGTGTAAGTTTGTTAAGCAGGTCATCAACGTAATTTTTCCACCTACTCTATCTTAGCCCCTTCTTACTTTGTTCCCATGACCAGGGATGATTTTAAGGATGTAAATTTGTTTTAAAATGTAGAAACCTTGGCGAATATTACTAATCCTTCATATGTCAACTATAAATGTTTGGCGATATTTTTTTTAAAATATTCAAATTTCTAAGTATTTTATATAGTTTTTATAAATTTTTGGTGATTTTTAAGGAAAACTAATTTTATCCTTTAGCATTTGGGTGAATCATTTTTAAAATAGCAAATCTTGTTTTTGGAAAAACCATGGAAAATTAGCCCATGAGCGAAATTTAGCCCCTAAAATCATCTATGCCCACGACGTTGGATTCCATCACCAACTAGTGTGTTCATTGTGAGAAGGTTTTGTTTTCTTGCTTGCTTACTAGATTTTTAGCGTGTACTGTTTGTTTTCCCTAGTGGACTCTAGATTGGATTTTTATTTTATGGCTACAGCTCCCAGAGTGACCAATGAACGAACCCCTTTTCCAGGGGAACCTTTTGTTTTTCCTTCTTACAGAAACATTGGTCCTCCTCACATTGCTACTTTGAGCCTTCTAGGTCTCATGATTGGATTACCGGTGTGGTTGTTTTCCACTCAGGTAGTCCCGAATACAGTTAGTGCTTCATTTGTAAGCACTTCCCCCCAAGAGCATCAACCTCATGTTGATCCTTTTCCTTCTTCACCAGTAAGGTATTCTTCACCTTATTCACTTGCAAGGTATTCTTCCATTTCATCTTCGTCGCCAAGTGAAAGCTCTAAAGTAGTAACCCGGTGGATAAGAAGAAGAAGAAAAGGAAGAGTAAGAAGAAGAAAAATAAGAAAGGATCTACACCTCCAACCACTAATAAACATGTTGGAAAGAAACCAGTTATTGTTAATCGTGTTGGGAGTGTTGAGGGTGCCAAGATCACGCAAACAACCTGTAAGCCCAAATACCCTTTCAGGATTTGTAAGGGTAGCCACCTTTTTAAGGATTTCCCTGGTCTATCCAAGGTTATAGAAGCATGGTCTACACACCCTCACCAACCCATGTCATCAACCTCTGAACAACATGTTGATGACCTACTGTCAACTAGTCACGATACAGTTGGGAAAAATAAAAGTAGAGTCAAGTTCCCATGTATGTTATGCAAAAGGAGTCATCTCACTCACCTTTACACTCATATGGATGAAGCCTCGAAATTCCTGGAAGACATGACTGTTTCACAACCTCAACTTCCAGCTGCTTATCGCAAGCTTACTCTCAATCCACCTGTAGTTGATGGAATGATCAATCCGGTCCCTTCATCGATCAATCCGGTTGATCATGTAGTCAATATGGTCACATCCTTAGTTTAACTAGTTGAAAAAGTGGTCGATCTGATCCCATCATTGGTTGACCCCACTCTCCCGTTAGAGAGTGCAACTTTAGCGGTCGATCTGATTCCACCTGTCGACCCCATTCTCCCCTTGGAGAATGAAACCCAAGTGGTCGATTAAAGATTTGACGTCATTATCAGTCGATCCTACTCTCCTGCTAGAGAGTAAACCTGATTCTGCCCATGTTTTTCTCATTGATACAAAATCTACCCTGCCGGGGGGCATTCCTCCTTCTCTCGTGGAACCCCCTCCAAGTAATGAGGACATCCTTTTTAATTGGGGTGTGCTAACAGGACCTTGTCTTCCTCTCACATCCCTTTTCAGATCACAGTACAGGTTTGTGGTTGGGATGTTCCTCAGATGCTAATAGATGAAGGTGTGTCCGTTAGTATTTTGTCCTCTTTTGCTTGGCAAGCTTTGGGTTGTCCTCAGCTTGCCCCGGTTACGCAGAATCTGTTAGCTTTTAATAGAAGAACCAGTCAACCTTTAGGGACCCTTCCTTAGTTTCTTGTAACTTTAGGATGGAAAACTGTCTTTATTGATGTCATGGTAGTCCAAGACCCCTTGGATTTCGATTTACTCCTTGGGCGGGATTATGTCTATGCCATGAAATCTATTGTGTCCACTTCTTTTCGTGTGATA
Organism: Picea engelmannii; assembly: GCA_009831015.1. NCBI lineage: Eukaryota > Viridiplantae > Streptophyta > Pinopsida > Pinales > Pinaceae > Picea > Picea engelmannii. Next base: position 513,535 of record ML783781.1, read on the forward strand.
TATTTCCCTCACTATGGAAGAATTGTGACTATTGAACAAGTTTCATTCATTGGTCCTGACTGGATTACCTCCCTCAACGTTTCATATATGCAGACGGTATCACCCCTGCCATAGGTCAATTATGTGGCGTTGTCTCCCATGCCTTCCACTACTGATGAAAATGACTTGGATCCGGTAGTTGACATGGTAATCTCTTCGGTAGGGCTATTGGAGCCTAATATCCTTACACCTTTCGCAACCCTCGACATGGTTTCCTTCCAAAGTGTGTTTCTTCCATCGAGTGAAGATCTCTTGGCGGCCATGACCAAGTTTTTTCCCTTGACATGGTGTCCTTATAGAGAAATGTCCTCTTGGAATCCATGATCAAGAAGAGATTGTTGAGCATGGTTTTCTGCTTTCAAGCTTGTTAAAAAATTAAACCAGCTATGAGGATAGTTTTCGTGTCTCTATCGTAACCTCGTTAAATAATGAAACATAGATTACGAGCATAATTCATGTTCTTGTGTCAAGCTTGTTAAAAAATGAAATAGAGGTCTAGGGATTGAACCTAGATTCTCGAGCATAGTTCTTTTCCTGTGTCAAGCTCGTTAAAAAATGAAATTGATTTTTCGCCCTCTCTATTTGAGTCAAGTCCTTCATCTAGTATTTAAAGCTTCATTTTATCCACCTTTGTAGTTGGATAAAATGAAGCTTGAGGGGCAATGCTTTCAACCTCTGGAATTCATGCTAAAGTTAGCGCTGCTAGTTTCTTAAGTTGGGGGATAAGTACCAACCATCCGAGTGTTATGTGTTGGGAAGTCCAAGCATAGTTTTCTATGATTCAAGCTTGTTTAAAAATGAAACCACCTACCTCGAGCATAGTTTCCTCTGGTTCGAGCTTGTGTAAAACTGAAACTAGGTCCAAGCATAGTTTTGTTTAGTTTCTAAGCTTGTGTAAAAATAAAATCTATCCCAAGCATAGTTTTGTTTTGTTTTAAAGCTTGCATAAAAATGAAAACAATCCCGATCTTAGTCTTTGTTCTGTCTCATGCTCATAAATACATGAGAATAAGTTATCGAGCTTAGTATTTGTTCTTTCTCATGCTCGTAAATCAATGAGAATGTAACCAAGTAAACTTTTATCACTTTTTCGGACTCGTAAAGGTTATACGAAAAAGAAACCCCCTGGAGTTCCCTTTAAGATCTTTTCAAACTCTCTAAACATGAAAAGATTGTAGAGCAACCTTGTTCTTTTCACGCTCGTAAAAGTATTTGGAGAAAACGTTTGATGGGTAGTAGTTTATCACTTTTTCAGTCTCATTAAACTAATTTACGAAAAATGAACTGAGAGAGTTCTCTTTAAGTGCTTTTCAGACTCTCTAAACATGAAAAAAACCCAAGTTTTCTTTCTTTGGACTGGTAAAACAAACATCGAAAGACCCATATGGGACCAAACCATTCCTTCCTAGGGTTCAATAAACATGCTCCGAGGGACTCATCCGAAGGATGAGCTTCTAGTTCAAGCATATGTTATCCTACTTAAGCTTATGCAAAAATAAAGAGGTACTCATCAGAAATGGTGGGGGAAAAATTGAAAAGAAATGTGTCTAAAACTGTATTCTATGGAAGAGTTTTTTTTGAACATGAAACCTTTTAACTCGCTTTTTGTCTAGGTTGGGAAAATCCACTTGTCTCTTGATCATACTCATTTATAATATTACAAATTGGTATGTGATCCTTGTTGTTGAGTCAGTTTTTCCAAGACAGTTGTCGTGTCATGAATATGTTCAAAGAGAAGTTCATCTCATAAACCCTTCTATTGCATCGACGATTTCTGCAATCCTTAAGCCTTGTATTGCGTCGACCATCCCTGAGTCAATCCTAAATCACTTGTTACTCTGATCTACTTCAAATCTTGTTACCCATTTCATGTCATTAATGGGGAATACATTAAGGCCCTCCTGTGATGAGTCTTTTCCTGTCGACTTCAACTCATTATCCATAAATTAGACTTAGAAACTAATTGGTACCTTGGAACTTGCATGCCTCAATGGCAGGTTTCCTCGCTTTCGACAGTGGGTTTTCATTATTGACCCTTGATCGGGAGATTCCACCAAGTGTTCAACTTTAGCTCATTAATTCACATTCGTTGGATTGTATTAGTGTACCTTGGGAGTCATTGACATTAATGGTGATTTCCCTTGCACTTGTTAACAGTATTCATTAATGACCAATAATCAAGGGGTTTCTAGAATGTTCGACTTCAACACCTGTAATCACATGGCTAGATTCGTACTATAGAGTGGTGGATATGAAGACCCTAGATCTTTTCTCACAGATTTGGGTTGCGTTGGAGTATATTCAGTGTACTCTTAAATAGATCCACATTGTATGTCTCATGGCTATGTTCAAATTTGAGTATTTAACACATAGATCCATAGTGTATTTTTGGTGGCTATGTTTATATTTGAGTCGTAATGGCATGGATCCATAGTGTATGTTTGGTGGCCATGACCTACATTACTTGACATGGATCTTCACATGTCAGAATTTATGCTTTGATTCATTTTTATTATGAGTATGGGAATGCCTACCTCAGTGATGATATATTATTGTACCGTATTTTCTTGTTTGTTGGTAGGTTTCCGATCAACGTGTTCCTTGTTCCCTACACACAATCGACAAAGTTTTTCAGCTATCACTCTATTATAACTTCATACTTTGGGGGGGTCTCTATTACACATTATTTTCATCACCCTTATGACCATTAATGATGTAAACCTATCCTTTGTCTTTAGAAGGATCAATTGCCTGAATTACTGAAGAAAGAAGGGAGAAGAACTTTCCCTCAGAGAAGAAGTTGTATTTTCCTTTGTAAAAACCCTATTAAAGAGAATTTTCGTAGGTTTCACTATAGCCAGGGTGAGGAAATTCCTGGTTTTCGTAGGCTGCACTAAAGCTAGGGTGAGAAAATTCCTGGTTTCTGCAGGCTGCACTATATCCAGAGTGAGGAAATTCCTAGTTTCCGCAGGCTACACTATAGCTAGGGTGAGGAAATTCCTGGTTTCCACAGGTTACACTATAGCTAGGCTCCGTAGTTTCCGTAGGATGCACTATAGCTAGGGTGCGGAAATTCCTATACGTGGGAAAAACGAGCGTCTTCTTGATGTTTCTATAAGGAGAGGCTTCTATGGTGAGGTGGCCTCTGAACGGTTTGGATCTTACTTGCTGTTAAGAACCTGAATAGATCTACCAATATAATCACCACAAATACTGAATACACAATAGATCCACAAAGCAAGATAGAAGAAACCACTTCTTTATTATTACCAAACCCTTAAGGTAGGGCAACACCATACAATGGATCCTATTATGGAAGGGATCCTCTCCTGTTCACTTGCCTCTTCGAGGGGGCATCCTCCTATTGAGCTACTGCTCCAAATACAATATTTCTCTTCATGTCTCATTACATTGCTTGAATCTCTTTATATAGTGCTACCATCACCTAAGAACATTCTAGAAGATGAATCTTCTAGAAGTAAAACCTTCTAAGAAGTTCTCTTACATTTATTATATCTAACTACCATAGTGGGCCTTATTTAATAATATAGTGGACCTAGTCCACCTTACATTGAATGACCTCCACTATTATCACTATGGGCCCT
>ML783781.1:519111-573883 GCA_009831015.1 Picea engelmannii
ACATTTATTATATCTAACTACCATAGTGGGCCTTATTTAATAATATAGTGGACCTAGTCCACCTTACATTGAATGACCTCCACTATTATCACTATGGGCCCTCTAGGCCCCCCCACTACCTCTCTAGCTACCTTACACTTTCTTTCATGATTTAGTGGGATCATCCTAACCTCCTCACCTTATCCTCTTCATCTTATAAAAGGAGAGGAGCTCTCATGGAGAAAGTTAGCTTGATTGGTTTGGAAAGTTCTTGAGCCTTTGAAATTAGAAATTTGGCTTGAGATTGTTAGCTTGGTATGTGGCTTTGAGATTTTCTTTGTCAAGAAAGATTGTGAGTATCTATCAGATCCATGGTCTCAGAATCCTTGGATCAAGAAGTGTGTGAGAAGAAAGGAACTGTTGGAAGGAACCTAACAACATCAAGGCATCTGGTTGTATCTTTCTTCCACATTATTTAATACATATATACTTTTCTTTCCTATATGAATGTCATTCAACCATATTGTATGATTCCTTGATCATGTACATGGTTTCATATCAAAGACTTTGTTATTATTGTCTTCATTGGCTTGTGCTTATTTGCATATATTTCTCATAAACCTCGTGACGAAGCTTGGATTGCATTGGTGAAGTCGGATCTTTGATATTTAAAAGGTATGTCCTAGATCCATTTCTCATTTGATAATTGAAAGATAAGGAAAGAGTAGTGTATTGTCTTGTTTTGTTCTAGATCTAGGTGGATCTAGGAAGTTTAGTTTATGTCCGCATTTACTGATTTATCTGATAAAATTTTACATTTGATTTTCTCTGTGTTTTCCTACTTACAAACTACCTAGCAGTTGATGAATCTTTGAGCTCCTCCTCTGGTGAAACTCTGCATTTTTGTATGCTAGTACTTACCTTGTGTGTGGAGTAATCCCATGCGATTACTTACCATCTATACCAGCGTTTTTGTATGAAATTACTCACCATGCGTATGGAGGAATCCCATGCAAATTCCTACCATCTCTCTCCATGTTTTTGTTTTCTAAGAATACTTGCCCATAGTGATTTTTATTATAATGATGAGACCTGGTCAAGAAACATTTAATGGTTAAGTTAGTTTTTAAGAGCGCTTTATATTACTTTAATAAGAGGTACTTCTAATTAAGTTTCTACATTAATAATCCATGTATCCCTCCTTATGTTGATGCCTTGTACCTACCACCCAATAGTAAGGAAAAATGGTTTACTCGTAGCATTGATTGAAATTAAGTAATTACTTAATATAGGTTGTCTTTATTAAAATAAGTGGACTATAGGAATTAAATACTACTGGAACCACTTTTTCTTTGTTGGGTAATTCTTAGTATTTTCATGTTCGATCTATTGGGTAACTAGAATACTCTCACGCCATTAATCGTGTGAATGTATGTTTGTTTTAGAAATATGTTTATTTTTGTGCCATGAAAATTTGAGTTGATAATTATGTTGTGCCATGAATAAATGCAATGTATGATTGTGTATTCGATAAGTTTTCTTTGGCGCCATGGAATAAAACTATTGATTTCTCCTGCACCTTGAACTTAATGTGATTGGATTTCTTGCGCAATAAATAAACATAATGATTACTCTTACGCCCTTAATTATGTTGGCCCATGATTGTCTATAAATTAGTTTACTCTTGCAAATTTATACAAGGTTGATTTAGGATTTTTGCAATCAATTTACTCTTGCGCCACTAAAAATGTTAATGAATAAATGATTGAGCGATTGATTTCCCTTGCACCATGGATTATGATGACAATTAAGTAGTTAGATTGCCTTGCACTATGGACTAATAATGATGCATAATGATTACACTTTTAGATTACTCGTGCGCATTGTAATATTGTTGATGTATGATTCCTAAGTGATTAAATTAATTGTGCTCATTGAATGATGTTGATTATGTTTAATTCGGTAATTAGATCACACATGCACCTTGATAATAATGTTGATTTACTATTGAATTCAGTAATTGATTATCACATGCCTTGAAATAAAATAAATGTTTTCTTTTGCGCAATGAAAATAAAATAAAGTAGATTACATTGTGCCTTAACTTATGTCCTTATATGATTGATTTAGTAATTAAATTCTCTTGCGACATGAACAATAATTATGTTGATTGATTGATCTAGTTGGTTTTCGACTTGATTGTGTTAGGGGGATGTAGACACCTCCTTGTTCCTCAGAACAGTCGCTAGCCTTGAAACCTTAAATGGTCAAAATTAATCAGATGAATCCTGGGCTTGAGCATTGCTTGTGTGTCCTGGAGGTCCTAACCTTGCAGGGTAGGTTGGGCAGGTAGTTATTTTAATATTTAGTATCTGGTTGACCATTATTTATAAATTGCTTCAGTTGATTGTGATGTGCTGAACTGTGCCGCTATTTATGTTTATGTGTTGTTATCCTTTATGTTGATGCATTGATTTCGTTGTTATTGATTACAATGATGAGTAGATTGTAATGCTTTTAATTATGATGTCATATATTATGCGTTGCTATGAATTATGTGTTATCGTTAATTATCTAATGCAAAAAAAAATTAATTACCTTTTGTGCTTCACTTTCCTAGTCGTAATGGAGGGGCGTTACAACATTTTTGAGGACCTAAACAATGTTTTTAGCTAGTCGAAAATAATGTGCCCAAGGTTTAGTTTTTGCATCTCAAATGAAAGAGCTAGGTGATAGATTTATAACTGTGTATACCATTCTTCAAACATAGATAGGATGAGGGATTTACAACCCAAACAATGGATACTAAACTTTAAACCCCAATTATCTTCTAAGAGCCATAACTTCCTGCTCTTGAATCAAATTGAGGAACAAGAGTTGTCTATGGAAATATCTTGAGCCATAGATGACATCCATGGAGCCAAATTAAAATTTTGGGTAGATTAAAAAAAATTAAGAGGGAATAGAAGGTACCCGTAGCATCGAGGGCCAAAAATATTGATTGGCTTGAAACTTCACTGGGTTGCATCTAGCATCCTAGAGCTCATATGATGATGAATATTGGCCATATATTTCAAAATATGATTATGAAGGAACCCATTTGAGATCCTGCAAAATATCCAAAGGATCAAGAGCAAGGATTGTTATAGCAAGATTTGCCTCACCATTGTTATCTTGCACATAGGGCCTTTTTCCATTTCCCTATGCAGACTTGTCATCCCTTTTTGATGAATCCAGAGCTAAAAATATACATTTTTCCACATATACGCTCCCTATCAGTTATGCAAGATGTGTATACACCTGCTGCTCCATTGCAGCTCACGTACATTGGGATTTGTGCCAGAAAATACAAAAATGAGGTCCGGTTTCCATGCCACGATAGGAGATCTCTGATCCTTGGCCTTCCATATACTTGAAATGTTCCAAATCGCCCCTTCAGTTGCATTCTGAAGGCTATAAGAGCACAATTTCGAGCTATGGAAAAGAGGAGAAAGAATTCAACTTTGAGAGCAAAGTTACTCTGGAGAAATTACTTCATATTGAGTCTGCATCCCTTTGTCCCTCAAGTTTGAACACAGTGTTCAACCCCCAAGATCTTTCCCTATTGTTGAAAGAACCTCATTTCCTCTTTCCTATGAGCTTACCTTTGGTGGAGGATCGAAGTGGTGGAGACCCAGTGGGAAGGAACTTGGTTTCTTGGTTTCGAACCGTGCTGACACAGAATTCTGTAATGTTGTCACTTCTGCTGATCAATTATTAATAGAAATATGCCTTTCTCGTCCTATTGGTATCTTGCAAATATATGATTATTATCGATGAGCGTGTTTTTAATGTTTATTAATGGATTATTCTATTTGATGTGCTAACTCCTTTTATATCATCACTATGTACTTTCTCTGCTTGTTTGTTGAGAACTTATTACAGGTATAAATCTTTGGGACAAAGTGCTCAATGGTGGAACATCATCAAACGTTGGATCGAGGTAGGTCTCTTTCTTATATTGCACATTAGTCTATATTGCATATGTTGGAATTGAGTTGATTTCTGCAGTGATACTTATCTATTGTGGTTTACCCTTGGTCATAGAGAGTTTTTCCCTTGTAACAAGGATGCGTAAGCTCAGTTTAAAAAATTGCACCTGTTTGAAGAGGTTTTTGGGTAATATTCAAATGGCCATAACTTTCTACTCAAAACTCAAAATTGGACAAGAAAGAAATCATTGGAAAGGTATTGGACCAAGGAGTCCATGAGATCACCCAGAATTGTGAGATGAGTAAAATAATTTACAGGAAGTCAGAAAGAATATTCTAGTGACCATAAAGAGGAAAATTTGTGCATATGTACCAACATGATATATTGTGGTTGTATGCTTTCTTTAACTAGAATTTCTTAGAATTGTTATCTTATATAATAAATGTCTGGAAAGCAGAGATATGGATGATGATAAAAAATAACAAATTTTCTTTATCAAAATGGTATTTTTAGCTATGAGGAACATGGCAGGGTCAGTTCTTCAAAATGTGGAATGATTTCTTAAGGAAGCTAGCAGTTGAAGATGGCCATACTCAGTGAGTAATATAGAAGAATTCCAATGGAAATATGATCTAAAAAAGAAATTCCAGCTGGAAAATATACATACCCATTTGTAGGTGTTAAGTAGGTAATCTCATCTACAGTTTATGTTAATGCATGTAAAATGGGTACAAATGGATATGCAAAGAATAGGCTCATGAAAGGTGGTTAGACAATGGGTGAAAGGATTTAAACCTTGGTTAAAGATGAAAATAGGTACTCAAGGAAAGGGTGTTATGACAAGAATCTCTCACAAGATGATCAAAGGTCAATATTGAAGAATGTTAAGGTATGATTCCAGGTGCAGCCATGAAGGCTTGGGGATCCACTACAAAAAAAAATCCCTTCATGTTAATCAGAATTCTCGATGGAATCTGGTGGTAAGAGTAGACCATTAGTGGATGAAGTAATGAAGTTCCCTTCACTTTGGAGGATACCCATGTATAGAAAAAAAAATAAGTACTTTATGGGAAGAACTATTCAAAAAAGAATGGTAAGTCCAGGTTCTAGTGTACTGATAAAAAGGGACCTAATATATACATGGAGATAGAGTGCATCATCTCCAGGGGTTGGATATGCAACTATGGAGTAGTGATTCCCTTATGGTTTTTAGAGTGTGTAGTGGAAGCATGGTATGAAGGCAACCACTTCAGAAGTCAAGAAACGAAGTTGCATATAATTTAGAAGGTGCCAACAAATGTATAAATCCATACATTATGTGTAGATTGGATCCAAAAGAATGTAATCAGGTTTCAAGAAGCGTTTTCCATAAAGGGAAGAAATATTCTAAGGTTGAGTCAAGCCCCTAAACATCTTACCCTAAACATCTTAAGTTAATGGAAAAATAAATAATGAGGTGCATATCAAGATCAAAAGGGTACATGGAAACACTCCATGAGGGATGAAAACAATAGAAGAGGATTGTTGATGCATTCAAAAAGTGTTGAAGGTAATTCCCAAGTAGCATGGAGATATCAGGTCAAGAGGAATGTAAACAAGAAAAAGAAGTTCCTGAGGGGAAATCAATAGGGGACCACGGGGAAGAAAATAATTCTATGCTTAGTATAGAATGCAAAAGAGATGGTACCTAAAAAGAATCCATGTCAAGAGGAAAAGAATCATGGGTGACTTTCCAGGGGTTGGAAGTATTGATGGAATTTATGATGGAAATTAAAATCAATGTTAATTATTTCTAGTTAATTCTATGCAGCTGGAGAAGAAGACATATGTGCATCATTATGACATGTGGGAAATTGACTATTGAAGTCAAGTTGAAACCTGATGGGTCAGGAAAGGATAAAGTGATGGTTCAAGCAACTACAAGTGTTGAAGTGTTCAATCAAGGAAAGGCTGAACCAATTTGGTCCAAAAATTGAGTAATGCTGAAATTTAATATCAACATAGTATTTGGCTGGAAATGTAAAAGTAGCCAAGAGTGATCAGACTAGAAAATTACTCAGGATAGAACGAATCATGTACAATGATTTCAAAAAGAGTAAAAAGGGTTACAAGAACTCAATAATACTTGATATAGCCAAGTGTTAGCACATAAACTTATCAAAGCCTTGTGAGTTGTGGTTTCTACCTAGGTCTATAAGAATTGCCTATTTTTCCTCCTTTTATAGACCCGATCTTAAGTTTACCTCTAAATTTGTAGTTTTCAGTATTTGCCTTCATCTGTTTGATTGACCCATTCTCCTTGTCGGCTCGTCTGAGAAATATAAGCCCTTAGCCTTTATGTTTACCCTAAGGTCGATTACTTCTCCTTTTTCCTTGTTGTTGGTCCTTCTGTTTTCCTGAGCCCTCAGCCAGTCATCCAAGTAATTGTTCGTAGGCCAAAACATTGAGAGAGGTTTAATAGGGACTCAAATCAAGCGAGCGAGCAAGCTAAATCTTCAATGAAGGAAAGTGATGATGGGAATCGGGAGTTCAAACATTGTAAAATTGTTCAGCAAGAATTGCAAAGTCTCGATTCGTAGAAAATTAAATCTAGGTCGTCCGATCATGAAGAGTCGAGGGTCGTTGATATGACATCGATGATTTTTGGAGGATCAGGAATCGGGAGTTCGGGGTTCTGATCGTAAAGTGCATCCATAGCCCGAAATCCCAAGACCAAAAAATCCAATGGTTAAATATGATCCGTCCAAATTAAAGGACGCGTGGCATCGGATCAGCAAAGATCGTAATTTTGTGGATCAGGTTTCGAAAGTGGAACATGGTGAGAGATTCACGAAACACAAGATCACAAAACGCCCGAGAATTTAACCCGCAGTCTCAACACCTGGTCACGAGGGGAGAAGGCCTAGAGAGAGGGGCCAATTCTCATTGCATAGTTGGTGTTTTGTGTTGTCAGGGAATGGATCGTGGATGTCCATTTTGAAGCAAGACCAACCACTAATCTCAAAATCCGTATCGTGATTTCGGGTATCGCGATGTTGGAATCAAGTGGGAGTGAGAAATACCAAAAGGAAAAGTCCCGATGGCGCCTTTGAATGAAAGCTCCAAGTTGTGGCCCAAGGTCACGTGCAGGATTGGAGCAATGTAGGGAAGCCGCGCCAAAGGGGCTGAGAGCACCTGTGTTGAATGTAGAAGGAAAGCGGCATAGCCCAAGGCATTGAGATCATTTTGAAAAATTCATGGGCACCACCTAGGGAATTCGTGGGTGTCAGAATCCATCCCAATCTCGATGCAGTTAGTTAATTGAAATAGGGGAAGGTAGTTGAAACTTTGTTTCACCCCATAAATGGAAAGCATGGAAGCATTGACAGTGGAGGTTGGCTATCAACCCAAGGTCTCCCTGGAAATGAATTTTACTGCAAGGCCCATACTGATCTGAGATCGCGTATGAAATAAGAATGTAAGTACAATCTGACAGGAGAAGATGAAGATGCCAAGCCTTGAATACAGTGATCAAAGCGTGCTTTTGCAGGGAGCAAGTTTCTTTGAGTATATATACTTAGTTTTTATATTTTGTAAGGGTCGATGGTAGAGAAAATATCCCGAATTGTAAAGTTTTAATGAACTCTTCGGTTATATGGTTATGTATATGAATTTAAGACTTCTTGTTTAATGACAGTCATCTTTCTTACTGACTCTTGTTTCCCTCTGATGCTAAAAGAGTTCATGATTGACTGATTCACTTGAATTATTGTAACTGCATTATGATGAAAGTTTGATTAGAGTGTTGTTATAGTTCCTTTCAGCCTCTTTGAGATTTGAATTCGAGAAGTTCTTGTGTTTAAATTGTTCCTCCTTGAGCTACTGAGAGACTTGATTTCCTCGGCATATCTCTATATTTTCTCACCAAATTCTTCGTCCTACTCGCCCTTACTACAACTTACTGTATGAAGTTAAAATAAGTCCTCACCTGCTCGTGCATATCAATCTAGTTTTCTAAGTTAAGATGATATTTTCTTGAGACTGCACCCATTTGAAATTTTTATGACCAACCTATGACATAAAACTCTGATGGGTATCGGACTTCCCTTTCCCACAATATGAAGGGAAACTTCCAGTGCTAACATTTCTGGCACCATTGCCAGGGACTAAATTGAATATTTTCCCTGGGATTGAATGACAAAGCTGACTAATTCTGAAGGCACATAAGAACTCAGGACATCGAATATTGCTACTGTGCACCTGGAAACTCCACTGGGGTGACTCCATTGATGCGAATATACTGGTGACTCCACTGTTTCAACTATGGATTCTAGAGGTAGACACATGAGGTCCACTCCGCAGTTGCCTTTAGATACACCTGAGACTGACCTAGAAAAAATTGTCAGAAAGGGGAAGGACCTTCGAGAAAGTACTTCTACTATTGAACCATGTATTTATGATGATTTTTACCCTCCTCCTTTAGAAGCTTCAATATCTTCTTCCCATTTTCCTATTATACCTTCTGTTGGAGTTTCCCAAAGTTTAAAGTTCAAGAGTGTTCATGTTGAGTTTTCTCCTCCTATTTTTGGATTGGAGGGAGAAATCCTTGTCACTCCCCTCTCCCCTGAAGTTGTACCTTGTTCTGGACCCAAGACCTCAGAATATTTTCCCACTCTAGGTTTTATTACTCCTCCTCCTATTAGAGTTACTTATTTTCTAGAAAGGGAAACCTCTTTTCCTTTAATCCCTTTGGCCTTTTCTCCAAATCCTATGTTGTTTCCCTTTCCTCCTGGAAGATCAGTTCTAGTCTCCTCGGTTCGAACCCCTTCTCCTCCTAGTTCTCCTCCACCTAATATCCCGATGGTGAGCACTAATCCCCCTAGAAACAAAGTGGGCGCCATAGTAGCTGCAATATATGACCATCTAGTCTTACCTCAGCCCATGAATGCTCTCCCTGCCAGATATTACCAAAATTATATGCCCAAATTCACTGGAGAGGAAGACATAACTATTGAAGAACACCTTGCCACCTTCTACAGTTATGCAGACAATCTGAACATTGAAAACAAAGATGTCTGGATGAGAGTCTTTGTCCAGAGACTTGATGGTGAGGTTAGGAAATGGTTTAGGGGATTGACCCCTGGATCTATTGCTGGGATTGAAGCTCTAGATGATGTTTTCTTGAGGAAATGGGGGGATAAAAAATATTTTATGTATTATATCACAAAGTTCGGGTCCTTAAAGAGAAAAGAGAGAGAATCTATCTTTGACTCTCTAAAAGATTCAACAAAATGTACAATAAGATCCCTGCTGAGATAAAGCCTACAGAAGCCTCTGCCAAAATCACTTATGCTAGTGCTTTTGACCCCGATTTTTGCATCTTGCCTAGAGAAAGAAGAGCTACTTCATTGACTACTATGTAAGATGCAACCCTGGAAGTAGAATCCAATGTGTTAGCAGTTGACAGGATTAGGAGCAAGGCTGATAGAGACATACCAAGGAAGAGATCTAAAGCCTCCACCTCTGGTTCCTCTGTTTCTCCCCCTCAAATGGATGAAGTAACCAAGTTACTTAAATCACTTTCAACTAGAATGGAAAAATTTGAAGTAGAGGGGAAGCTGACGTACAAAAATCCTCAAAATGTTGATAACAGAGGCAAATTCAGGAGGCCGAATAACAATGCTCCTCAGATTATGCCAAGGGAACAAAGGAACAAAGATAGGGATGATCATAAAATCCAAACCCCTCTTCAAAATAACCTTGTTGTTGATGAAACAAGGGAAGAAGAAGAGCTTGACCCTGAAGTCCATTGTATTGGAGGCACCTCCCCTTTTCCACATTTGACTCAATCTGCATATGAGGAATACCTCATGAACAGTTAAATAAATGAGCTGAGTAGAGGGGAGAAAGAAAATAGTGGTCCTAGAAAATACAACCTCATGTCTAAGAAGAAAGAAGGGAAGTCTGACATTCCTGATCATCCTTCCAGAGAAGAGAAGCCTGCTAAAGATGCAATAAACACCAACAAGGAAAGGAAAGCTCAGAATCCCTCACCAGTAGCCAAAGACCCTGTCCTAGAGGTGAGAGAAATTCTTGATCCCCCTTCCTCCTTTAGTTTCGAGCATGAAATCCAAAAGATCAGGATCCTTGTAACCCTTTCAGAGCTGGTCAAGCATGAAGATTTCAAAAAATCCCTCTCTAAGTTGTTGCATCCCAAGCCGTCATGCCATCCCATAGACTCAGTAAAACTCCAAGAAAAAAAGCCAACAATAATCTTAGGTCCTATGGTAGAATATAGATATGATTCATCCCCTCCCTTCTACACATCACTAAAAACACATGACAAGGTGTTGCATAATTGTCTTATGGACTCAGGGGCATCTCATAATCTCATGCCCAAAACTGTCATGGAAGAACTCGAATTGGAAATCACAAAATCTTATCATGATTTGTATTCTTTTGATTCAAGGAGGGTACAATGTCTTGGGTTCATCAAAGACCTTGTGGTGACCTTGTTTCGGCTACCCATGAAAATTTTGGTCATGGATATTGTGGTGGCTAATGTTCCTCCCAAGTTCAGGATGTTGTTGTCAAGATATTGGATTAAAAGACTTGGGGGAATGTTGCATATGGACCTGACATATGCTACCATTCTAGTGTTCGAAGGGGAGCATAGAAGACTGTACAGATAATCTTAGTTGGACTATATTATTAGTGATTAAGAAGACCCCACAAATAATCCTATCTTTGCACTCGACACTGATTTTGGATCTAGTTTGTTACAGCTCACTGATACTCCTGAAACTCCTCTTGAAATCAGAAAGGAACCCATTTCTTCTCGTGAAATACCTACACCAACTACTTCTATGTTCAAGATGTTCTTCAACAGAGCCTCTTCTAGTGAAGGTGTTGGTGTTGGAGTAGCCTTTGTTTCCCCTACTCGATAAACCATGTCTCTTTCATACAAATTAGAATTTGAAACCACCAATAATGTGGCAGAATATGAAGATCTTACTTTGAGTTTGAGGGTTGCCAAAGACATGGGAATCAAAGATATATTTGTGTCTGGGGATGCCAAGATGGTTGTAAATAAGGTCAGAAAGCTTTACCAAGCCAAGCATCTGAGGCTCAGATCTTATAGGAATGAAGTGTGGGATTTGATCGACAACTTTTTCTGGGATTTCAACATTTCATTTGTTCCCAAAGAAGAGAATGTCATGGAAGATTCTCTGGCTATCTCAGCAAGCCAGTTCAGGATCCCAATGCCACCTAAGCTCAGCTATGATGTTGAGATTGGATATAGGCCCTTTGTACCTGATAATATCAAGCATTGGAAGGTGTTCAGTGATTGATCTTGAAATCAAAATATTTCTTGAGTCGGTTGATGAGTTCTCTGCATTACACATTGATCAAGATCATGACTCTGAGGGTGACCCTCCCCCTTAAGTATTTTTGAACAAAATTGCTAATCACCATATTGTTCAACTGCCTAGCAATCACATTCCAAAGGGATTGGTTCCTTTGGAAATATTGTTCGATGGGAAAGATGTGGCAGTAAAGCTTAAAGGTTTAGCTGAGGATGCTGATGTAGCTAAGTGAAACATTGGTACAGAGGAGGATTCCAAGTTTGTTAAATTGTCAAGCAGCCTGTCAAAGGAGTAGAGGGCCAAGTATGCTAATTTATTAAAGGAATTCGCTGATGTGTTTTCTTGGGCCTATGAATACCTCAAGACATATGACACCAACATTATTGAGCATAAGATTCCACTGAAAGAGGAGGCCAAACCATTTAGGAAGAAATTAAGACAAATTAATCCCAAGTTGTTGCCTATCATGGAGAGAGAGGTAAAGAAGCTACTGGATGTCCAAATCATCGTGCCTCTGAGATATTTAGAGTGGGTGGCCAACCTGATCCTGGTGAGAAAGAAGAGTGGGGAAATCACACTGTGTGTCGATTTCAGGAACCTGAACAGAATCTCAAAGAAAGACAATTACCCATTGCCGAAAATGGAACACATATTACAAAGGGTAACCAATGCATCAAGGATATCCATGATTGATGGATTTTCAGGATACAATCATATCTCGGTCCTGCCTAAGGACAGAGAAAAAATAGCCTTCACCACTCTATGGGGAACATTCATATATGCCAAAATTCCCTTTGGATTGATGAATGCAGGGGCACCATTTTAGAGAGCCGTGTATATCGCTTTCATTGGAGAAAAGGACAAGTTTGTGGTCATCTATCTGAATGACATTACAGTTTTCTCCATATCATTTAGAGAGCACAGTGAGCATTTAAAAAGGGTTTTCCTGAAATGCAGGAAGTTTGCTCTCTCCTTAAATCCCAAGAAGTATTTGTTTTCCATGAAGAAGGGAAAATTATTGGGGCACATAGTATCAACCGAAGGGGTTAGGTTCGATCCCAACAGGGTAAAAGATAGCCAAGCCTTGTTGCTTCCCAAATCCAAAAAAGAAGTTCATTCCTTTCTGGGTAAAATCAATTTCCTGAGAAGGTTTGTTTCAAATTTCACTGAATTGGTGAAGCATATCACAACCATGCTCAAGAAGGGTAAGGAAGTGAGTTGGACTGCCGAGACCAGAGAATCCTTCAACCAAATTAAAAAGGCATTGACTGAGGCACCCGTGTTGATCAATCCTTATTATTCCAAGGATTTTCTGATTTTTTCCTTTGCTTCATTCGATACGTTAGCAGTCATTTTGTTGTAGAATAATGTTGAAGGGATAGAGTAGCCTATCTTCTTTTTTAGCAAAGCATTGAGGGATGTAGAGGTTAGATATGAAATCATGGAGAAGCAGGTCTATTCCTTGGTGAAAGCTCTCAAATATTTCAGAGTATATGTTTTGCATTCGAAGATCATTTCATATGTTCCTTTAGCTTCTATGAAGGACATTCTCATTCATCCCAACATAGACGACAGAAGGAGAAAGTGGATTTCCAAAATCCTATAGTTTGATCTGGAAATAAAACGCACCAAGCTAGTCAAAGGCCATGGTTTAGCCAAGTTTTTTGTTGAATCTAATTGCAAATCCCTGGGGGTTAACTTCATCAACACTTGCTCAGAAAATCAATAGGCTCGGTTCTCTGATAGAAGTCCTCAGGACAACTGTCGATTAGCACAATGCCCCTGGTACAAAGATATTGTATTCCTTCTTTAGGAGTTGCAACCTCTAGATGGTATGGGAAAGAGTAAGGCAAGAGCTTTAAATCTCAAAGAAATTAGATATTGCCTTATTGACTAGGTCTCGTATTGGAAAGACCCTCTAGGAGTGCTTCTGACATGTCTAGACCCACAGGAGGCCCAAAATATTATATTTGAGTTCCATGAAAGCCTATGTGGGGGACATCATTTCTGGAAAACCACAGCCTACAAAATTCTTAGGGCTGGGTACTACTGGCCTACTTTATTCATTGATATCTATGACAAATTCAGGGCTTGTATCAAATGTCAGAAATTTTCTGGAAAGCTACAACTCAAGTCTCTACCACTGAAGCCTATGCTAGCTTCATGACCCTTTCAACAGTGGGGTCTGGATTTTATCGGGGAGATTCATCCTCCTTCAAGTGGTCAACACAGGTGGATCCTAACTGCAATAGATTATTTCACCAAGTGGATAGAGGCTATCCCCACAAGGAACGCTTCTCATAAGGCGATCATTGATTTTCTGGAGGATATTATAGTAAGGTTTGATTGCCCGACCAAAATCATAACTGACAATGCTGCATCCTTCAAATATGAACCATTGATTAGGTTTTGTGAGCAATTCGGAATTTCACTAATTCACTCAACCCCTATTATCCCCAAGGAAATGGATTAGCGTAATCCTTTAACAAAAGCTTGGTAAATATCATCAAAAGATTGCTAGAGGATAACAAAGAAGCATGGGATTCAAAGCTCAAATTTTCTCTGTGGGCTGATAGAGTGACAAAAAAGAAGTCCTTGGGCATCTCTCCTTTCCAGTGTGTATATGGGATTGAAGCAGTGTTTCCTTCTTAGCTCGCCCTGCCAGTGGCGAAGTTCTTCCAAGACTGTAAGGAAGAGACTGATGACATGATCATGAGGATACATCAGCTGGTTGAGGTGCAACAGACCAGAGAGAATAGATAGACAAATCACATGATCGTCAGCGAAGGATCAAGGAGGCTTTTGACAGGAAAGAAAAAAAAGAGGATTTCCAATTGGGAGATCTAGTGCTCAAATGGGATGCACCCAGGCAAGACAAGGGAAAGCATGGAAAATTTGAAGCCCTTTGGATCGACCCCTTTGAAATCTTTGAAGCATTTCCAAACAACACTTACAAGTTGTGGAATCTGGAAGATGATGAATTTTTTGGTAGCCCCATATATGGGCACTTCCTAAAAAAGTTTTTTGTTTGAAGCCACAATCAACTTCCCACCATTGTAAATGCCATCTCTATTTTTATTTTTATGTTATTTTTAATAGGAGACTCCATAACCCAAAGCAAGGCACTGGAGCTGCATGTTCTTGGAAGCTCGAAGGGATCATGCCATCCCTTGTGGAGCCAATGTTAGAACATAAAATTGTCAAAGCCTTGTGAGTTGTGGCTTCTACCTAGGTCTTTAAGAATTGCCTGTTTTTCCTCCTTTTATAGACGCAATCTTAAGTTTACCTCTAAACTTGTAGTTTTTAGTGTTTTCCTTCATCCATTTGATTGACCCGTTCTCCTTGCCGGCTCGTCTGAGAAATATCAGACCTTAGCCTTTATGTTTTCCCTAAGGTTGATCGCTTCTCCTTTTGCCTTGTCGCTGATCCTTCTATTTTCTTGAGCTCTCAGCCAGTCATCCAAGTAATTGTTTGCAGGCTGTAGCACTGAGAGTGGTTTAATAGGGACTCAAATCAAGTGAGTGAGCAAGTTTAGTCTTCAACAAAGGTAAGCAAGCGTAGGAATTGAGAGTTCAAACATTGTAAACTGTTCAACAAGGATCGTGAAGTCTCGATTCGTAGAAAAGTAAATCAAGGTCGTATGATCGTGAAGAGTCGAGGGTCATTTATCTGACATCGGTGATTTTTGAAGGATCAAGAATCAGGATTTTGGGGTTCTCATCATAAAGTGCATCCATAGCCCAAAATGTGAAGACCCGAAAATTCGATGGTTAAATCTGAGTCGTCCAAATTAAAGGACGCGTGGCACCAGATCAACAAAGATCGCAATTTTGCGGATCAGGTTTTGAAAGTGGAACATGGTGCAAGATCCTCGAAACGCGAGATCATGAAACACCCAAGAATTTATCCCATGATCTTAGCACTTGGTCATGAGGGGAGCAGGCCCAGAGAGAGGGGCCAACGCACATCGCATATCCGATGTTTCATGTTGTCAGGGAATGGATCGTGGCCATCCATTTTGAAGCAAGACCAACCACCAATATCAAAGGTCGTATCGTGATTTCGGGTATCACGATGTTGGAATCAAGTGGGAGTGAAAAATACTGAAAGGCAAAGTCTCGATGGCGCCTTTGAATGAAAGCTCCAGGTCATGGCCCATAGTCACGTGCAGGATTGGAGCAATGTAGGGAAGCCGCGCCAAAGGGGCTGAGAGCACCTGTGTTGAATGCAGAAGGAAAGCAACATAGACCAAGGCACCGAGATCGTTTTGAAAAATTCATGGGCACCGCCTGGGGAATTTGTGGGTGTTAGACTCCATCTCGATCCCAATGCAGTTATTTAATGGAAATAGGGGAAGGTAGTTGAAACTTCATTTCACTCCATAAATGGAAAGCATGGAAGCGTCGGTCGTGGAGGCAGGTTGTCAACCCAAGGTCTCCCTGACAATGAATTTTCCTATAAGGCCCATACTGATCTGAGATCGCGTCTGACAGAAGAATGTAAGTACATTCTGACAAGATAAGACGAAGATGCCAATCCTTGAATATAGTGATCAGAGCGTGCTTCTGTAGGGAGCAAGTTGCTTTGAGTATATATACTCAGTTTTTATATTTTGTAAGGGTTGATGGTAGAGCAAAGCTCCTGAATTGTAAATTTTTAATGAACTCTCTGGTTATCTGGTTATGCATATGCATTTAAGAATTCTTGTTTAATGACAATCAACTTTCTTACTCACTTTTGTTTCCCTCTAATGTTAAAAGAGTTCATGATTGACTAATTCACTTGAATTATTGTGACTACATTATGATGAAATTTTGATTATAGTGTTGTTATAGTTCCTTTCAGCTTCTTTGAGATTTGAATTCGAGAAGTTATTGTGTTTAAATTGTTCCTCCTTGAGCTACTGAGAGACTTGATGTCCTCAGTAGATCTCTACATTTTCTCACCAAAGTCTTCCTCCTGCTCACCCTTACTACAACTTACTGTCTGAAGTTAAAATAAGACCTCACCTGATCATGCATATCGGTTTGCTTTTCTGAGTTAAGATGATATTTTCTTGAGATTGTTCCCATTTGACCCTTTTATAACCAACCTATGATATAAAAATCTTATGGGTATCAGGATTGCCTTTCCCGCAATCTGAAGGGCAACTTCCGATGCTAAAACCAAGAAAAACAAGGAAAAATGGTATAGGAAGAAAGAGGTTGTTGCAATCACTGTAGAAACAATTATGTTATGGCTTGTTGGAAAACCATACATAGCATAGGAAAATGAAATGCATATGCATTTATGAGCATGCTAGTGATGCATTATTAGTGCCTATAGATATGTTTTAATGAATGCAGATTTGTTAATATATATATATATATATATATATATATATATATTCTATTGTTGTATTTATGAATATGAAAGTTGCTAATGATGGATGTTGTGTCACGGAGGAGGGAATTAATTCATGGTTGAAAGTGTTGATAATGATATTGTTGCATATGGAAGGAAGCAACAAAAATACCAAGTGTGGATTATAAGACTAATAAAATAGGCATGGGAGCTTCTATTGTTATCGGCTAATTAGGTAGCATCAAATTTATTTAATAAAAACTATGCAGGTATGTATTTTCTGAATTTATGTTGCATAACTGTTGAAGGGAATTTAGGTAAGAATTCCCTCAGCTAGATTTTATTTTATAAAATTGCATTATTATATAATTGGATGCATTCATGGACCTAAGGTTCCACTGGGTGTTGTAAAGGCTGGAGGCCTATAATAATTATAAAAGTTGTTAGATTTGGAATGTATACAAATGACTTAGTAGCATGTCATGTTATATTGGTTATGAGATGATAACCAAAACAATAAAGGGTACGACCATGTTGTAGGAATGAATGTCAGTAAAGCTAGTCATGTATGAGGCCATGACATGGCTAGATATGGAAAGGCTTTAGTTCCACACAAGTATACAAGGAAAACTTCCTACTTTATCCAAGGTTTGGACTGCAATCTTTTTGCTAACACTAAAGAGAACCATAGAGTTCTATTCTTGGTGCAGTGTTCAGGTTGAAAAATAAGGCATCCAAATAGTTGAGCAAGCAATAGGAAGTGTATGGATGATGTATCGGGGCATTGGCCATACCTTCCAATTCACCATGGTGGGATACATGAATTAGATAAATGGCATCATGAAATCAATACAAAGGTACATTGAATATATATGCATGAAGAGTTACACTCATGCATAGTGTCTAAGTGGTAGAGTTACACCTATGCATGATAAAATTGCTATGCTTGAATGCATTTGTTGAATGAGTTTTTTTTGAATGCATGCATATATTTTATTTAACGAAAATGATTATGTTAACAAATGAAGTGTTACTATTATTACTAACTCTTGGAGTTGAGAACGTTTCATGGGTTTTTAGACATTGCAACTGAAAAGTTGTAAGCTAAGTAGTCACATGAGCAGTGACTACAGGAAAATTGTGTTTAATAAATAGAGTGATAAAAATAATGATACTGAAAGAATGAAAATCTTAATGGATGTAAATTCCTATACAGATAATGATAATTTCATTCTACTTAATAAATTTATTTCTATCTATGATTGAATTTTTAAGTGTAAACAATTTTGAAAATAATTTTGTGAGCCTTGTAAATATGACAATAGAATTATATGGTACATGAAATACTAATAAACTTCTTGGTTGAATGCAACATGAAAATATTACATAGAAAATTGGTCTTTAGTATGGTGCTACTGAAATCCATAAGAAGGATTACATCATACTATTGCAACAACCAAAAAATTATGAGATGGAATCTCATACAGGAAGAAACTTTGGATTTCCTTATGAAATATATTTGAATTTCTAAATGAAAATTTTATAATATTGTCTCATAATGACTATATGTGTATGATACAATTGAGATAATATTTATTGAAGCTATCATGCCAAGGAAGAATAGCTATTGATGGAGAAACTTGAGCCCTATACATGTAGAACCTTGGTGGGTTCTGGTAACGACCTAGCTCTCTCCTTGTGTGTGAAATCCTTCACAAGATGGATCACTAAAGGACTATGCAGTAGTGAAAGGATTCCTGAGCCTAGAAGGGTGAGTGAAGCAAGGAAGAGATAGCTCAAGAATTCTATAGCGGGATGATTTCTTTCCTGAGTAAGATTTGTGGAATAGAGCAACGGAATTTCAGTTGAAGTATGAAGACATGAATTTGGTGCTTGAAAAGAAGAACACCAGAAGGATAACAAGCTTCAATAGCAAATGCATGGAGCTTTTTGAATGATTTTGAATGTACATTTCTATAATGCACTGAGGAAAATTCACAGATAAGGGGGAGGGCAATGTAATACACCAGGTTAATCCCCAGTGTAATTGTACATATGTTTTATAGGTTTGTGAGCTAGGATATTATAGGCCAGAATGCCTATGTGATTATTAGTATGGAGAGCCTAGATTTCTAAAAGGCCAGCATGCCTATATTGTAATTTGTAATCATACTCATATATTAATAAAAGCACACCATTGCTACATACCGAACCAACAAGAGATATGGGGGGATATAACTCCATTAGAAAGGGAAAGGGGGGGCTAAGAGACTAGGAAAGGGCTAAGCTAAGGGGTATTAAGCCCAATGGAATATTATATTAATGTTCCTTAAGGCTAAATTTGTGGATATGAATATATCCTAAGTTTCTTAAGTGGGGACAAAGGGGTTCCTTGAGTGCCATGTGTCATAAAAGGCACATGCATATATAAGAGTGAGATTTAGTGTAATCCTCTTCATTCATTAATTATTTCATAATTTCATCATATGTACGAGGGAAGTGGAATCTAAAACCATACATATTCGTGGGAGTTGTTTCTAGAAGGTGACTTGAAGAGGTGGGTTGTCAAGCACGTGGTTGAAGAAGTAGGTTTTCATAAGTGTGATCGAAGAGGCGGGTTGTTAGGCCCATGGTCAAAGAAGTGGGTTGTCAAGCCCGTGAGAATTCTCTCCGAGTGAGAGAACTGTTGAGAATTAATTCCCAAGGTGCCAAGTTGTAGCTATAGGGCTCTAAGACTCCTTATTAGGCTTGTTACTGAAGCCCCAGAAGGGAAGTGGTTTAGCCAAGGTATTGTTGAGAAGAGAAGGGGCACACTTCCTGGGTTCGGATAGGAATGTGGGGGATGAGGGATTGTAGTTTGGTTGCTAGAGTTGGCAACTGAGTTTGAGAATTATTGTTTTCTGAGAGACCTTAGCATGGCTTAGGATTTCCTTTTCCCTGGTGGAGTCTTAGACCCAGCTCGGGGGTGACCCACTATTGAAAGTTATGAGCAGTGTGGTATATGGATGGGAGGAACGTGGAATGTTTGCATACAGTTGGTGTTTTTACCACACCATATATTTTTCCATTTAATGCGTATTATTATGTGGTATAACATCTTTAATTATGTCAATTTAATTCTATTGTAATTATAATTACATGTTGTTTACTATGCATGATGTGTCTATTTCTATTATTGAAATTGTATATGTATGCATGGATTATTGTGTGTTGTTATTTTTTTGCTTAACTCTGTTCATGTGAAGAACTTATCAGTAAATTTAATGGTATCAAAATTCATAATTTTGATGTGTCATTTCACAATAGGGATCTAGGGATGCTACAAAGATCAAAAAAATCCTCCAGAGAAATCATTTTATTAGTAAGGCTCACAACGGTGAAGAAGTGGGATTGAAACTAGTGAAATGAATCACATAGTATCAATCATCATCTCTAGGGCTTGCACCTAGTCACCAACATTTCCTAGGAGGTCTCTCGTCCCAAGACTCCTCTTCCTCAAGCATGCTTAATTGTGGATTTTTCCCCACAATCAAGTACACTTAGCTTGCTACCCTGTTTGTGTAACCTTAGCAGGTATTGTTCCTTATGAACTATTCAATTAAAGCTCCCTTCACTCTTTTATTTAAGCATCGAGGGGATTTGACAATCCAACATATGAGTTATCATTTTTGAGATTATCTAGGTAGAGTAAGTCATTAATTTATGACCCATATCCATGAGTATTAGTCACAAATGACTAATTTATCATGATTTTGAATAGTCCACTTAGCACTCATTGCATCAGGTGATGCTCATAGGGGTAAACAAGTGGGATTGAAATTGATGCTCACAGGGGTGAAGAAGTGGGATTGAAACTAAGGAAATGAATCACATAGGATCAATCATCACCTATGGGGCTTGCACTTGATAACTAAGACTTTCTATAGGTTTCCCATCCCAATATTCATTTAGCTCAAGAGCATTTAATTGTGGAGTTTTCCCCACAATCAAGCCCACTTAGCTTGCTACCTCATTTGAAAAACCTTAGCAAGTACTGTGCCTTATGAACTATTCAACTAAAGCTCCCTTCACTCTTTCATTTAAGCATCGAGGGGATTCCATAGTCCAAAATATAAGATATCATTTTTTGGATGATCTTCATAGAGTAAGTCATTAATATATGACCCATATCCATGAGTATTAGTTGCAACTAACCAATTTCTTATGGTTTTGAATTGCCCACTTAGCACTCATTACATCGGGTGATTCTCACAAGGGTGAAGAAGTGGAATTGGAACTAGAAAAATGAATCACATAGCATCAATTATCACCTATGGGGTTTGCATATGGTAATCAAAAATCATCTTACTCAAGCACGTTTAACTGTGGAGTTTTCCCCACAATTAAGGCCACTTAGCTTGCTACCCCATTTGCAAAACCTTAGCAAGTATTGTGCCTTATGAACTATTCAATTAGAGGTCTTGGGAAGTGATGATTGATAC
The DNA here is from genome assembly GCA_009831015.1 of Picea engelmannii. NCBI lineage: Eukaryota > Viridiplantae > Streptophyta > Pinopsida > Pinales > Pinaceae > Picea > Picea engelmannii. The sequence continues at coordinate 540,233 of ML783781.1, forward strand.
TATGTGATTCATTTTGATAGTTTCAATCACACTTCTCCACCCCTATGAACATCACCGGATGCAATGAGTGTAGTGGATTATTCAAAATAATGAGAAATTGGTCAATTGCAACTAATACTCATGGATATGGGTCATAGATTAATGACTTACTCTACACAGATAATCCCAAAAATGATATCTCATATGTTTTACTACATAAGCCCCTCAATGATTAAATAAAAGAGTAAAGGGAGCTCTAATTGAATAGTTCATAAGGCACAATACTTGCTAAGGTTTTGAAAATTGAGTAGCAGGCTAAGTGGGCTTGATTGTGGGGAAATATTCATAGTTAAGTGTGCTTGAGTCAAAGGACTCTTGATATGTGTGACCTCCCAGGAAGTCTTGGTTACTAGGTGTAAGCCCAAAAGGTGATGATTGATGCTATGTGATTAATTTCACTAGTTTCAATCCCAGTTCTTCACCCTTGTAAGCATCACCCAATGCAGTGAGTATTAAGTGGAATATTCAAAATCATGAGAAATTGGTCAATTGTGACTCATAATCATGGATATGGGTCATATATTAATGACTTACTCTACATAAATAATCCTAAAAATTATATCTCATATGTTGGACTGCGGAAGTCCCTCGATGCTTAAATAAAAGAGTGAAAGGAGCTCTAACTGAATAGTTTAGAATGCACAATATTGATAAGGTTTTTCAAATGGGGTAGCAAGAAAAGTGGTCTTGAGTGTGGGGAAAACTCCATAGTTAAGCACACTTGAGATAGAGGTCTCTGGGGATGTGTGACCTGCCAGGAAGTCTTAGTTTCTAGGTGCAAGCCTTGGAGGTGATGATTGATGCTATGTGTTTCATTTCACTAGTTTGAATCTCACTTCTTCACCCCTGTGAGCATCACCCGATGCAATGAGTACCAAGTGGACTATTCAAAATCATGAGAAATGTTTCATTTGTGACTAATACTCATGGATATGGGTCATATATTAATGACTTACTCTACATATATAATCTCGAAAATGATATGTCATATCCCTAAATTTTCAACCCCTGAGGCAGACCACAACTCTTGCAATGTCAAATGAAGTTTGCAACTTTATTCCTCTTCTTTAACGTTGCACAATGCATGAAATCATCTATCTTTTTGCATCCAAGTAATAAGAGGGGTTCCACCAACATGTGAGTAGGATTATGGAGACAAGGTGCCAAGTTCCAAAGCCCTCTCCACTATCCGATATGCTTACATGCATCGTGACTTTTTGTAGCATGAGCAGTATGAAGAAATTTTATTCACCTAGAGAGAATCAACAAGATATTCATCATTTCATGGTGAGTTTTAAGAGGCTCAACAAAATACAAATCCCCATGAACAGTCAAACCCATTAGACGATTCAAATAATTATTGACAAATTTTTAGTAAGGGGGGTCCACTAAAGTGTTTGTCGTGAAAGCCTCCTCGTCGTTGATTGTATAAAGAGTGTAACCAAATTTTCACGTAGCTAAAATGTTAATGAGCACATGGCCATGAGCCATCACATTCTAGATATTCAAATGTCAAATTTCATCTAATGGTGAATAAAAAATATAACTCAATTTTTCTATAAAAACTTTATAGGCTCCTAGGTCCTAAGGCATGTTCAATATAAAATATTCAATAAGGCCTTAGGTATGTGGGGTTAACATGATAAAGGAGGTTGTATTAGCCTTGACATCATGTATAAATTTAGATGTATTACCCTTGACATCATGTATGGATTTAGATAAAATGACGTGGTTATGGGTTTTTATTTTAATGTGTTAAATTAATATTAATAATAATCTAATTTTAAGGTCACAACCAAGATAGACACCAAATTGGTGTATGAGACTCCTTTGTTTGTGGGACAAGGGACCCTTTCCATGCTACAAATATGTATATAAAATCTACGTTTATTATTATAAATGACTTTAAATATGGATATTGTATAGAAGGTAAGACTTGGTTTGTAAAGTGTACAGATGGTCATGCATTCAAAACTTCTTTTACACCAAACATCCCTTACAATTAAGTTTAAAAGCACCAAGTAGCATTATGGGGTTTATGAATTTATGGTTCTATTTTTGTTGAAACAAGTGTTTGTATAGTTGTAATGTTCCCAAGTGAATTTTCTTGGAACATATTGAAATTTTGTGTTTTCTGGTTGTGGTATTTTCTCAAACAATGTGTTGTTTTTGCCTTCTTAGTTGTGCTAGGATAGTTTTGTAGGATTTCCAACACATAGATGGTAGAAATATAACAAATAACAGATACACAACAAGATGCAATAGAAGTAACACAATAAATAGCCACAAATACCTCATATCTTCATTTTATTTAAATATATAGTTGACCTCAATACAAGAGATGGACATATCTGGAATAGAGATGGAAGAATAATGTGAAGTGGTTGATGATAGCTCAATATTAATAAACAAAGAGAGATCTAGGATTCCCTGAACCTCCAATAGCTACATACAAGAGATCCGATGGACTAGGATTATTTCCTTCCTTCAATCTGATGAATAACTAAGTAGAGTTGTGCCCTCCCTGGGTGGTGCGCACCCTAGAAACTAGAATATGATGATTTTTCCTCCAAAATTCACAAGAATGACTTCATTCATGTAGATCTAAAGAACATGAACTCATCAGAATATATCCTTTGGCTTTAGTAGCATATCTGAACACTCCCACTCAATATCTCCAAGGGTAAATGCACCCCCCTTCAGGAAATTCACACAACTAGGAGAAATAATGAATATGGAATGAAAGCCCTCAACAAAATGATGAGAAAAGGAGACCTGGTGATAGCTAAAACTTCAGAAGTGAAATATCTTCCAGATCCAAGGTCCACAATCCCCCATGAACTCTTCTCTCATGGACAATGTGCTCTAGCTCTGTAGAAAAACCCCAACACATGCTTTCCTTCCACATTCTGCTTATGAATCTTATCTGAACTGAAATATAATGGTGAGGGTGGAATATTTCACCACCTTGTCCAAGCATGGATCAGGAACGGGAGAATATTTCACTCCCTTGCTGATCTCTAGGGTTTATTTAGTCAAAACCCTCAAGTATCTTGAGCTCTCTAGCCAAAAGGCCAGAAATTAAAAATCAATCAACATAATGAGAGAATATCAACCCATATCTTTCTTTTATACCCATTTTCACCTTTTCCCTTCAAGTTACTTTTAATACATCTTTAATATTTTCTCATAAAATCACTTTATTAATTTAATGTACCTTTTTACTCCAAAAAGTGATCACTTTTCCCCTGTGACTCCTCTGTCCACTGGAAGTCACTTTTCTTCATCCTATCCTGTAGATATTTTCACCCAAGTTCTAATGAGCTATTACACTAAGGTGTTTCTCTAAGAAACCAACCCCAAATAACACCTTCAATGTAATTAATTAAAATATGCCCAATAATAACCATGTTTTACGGGAATCGTCATAATGCAATGAAACCAAGGACAATTTGTGCAGAATGGATGTTGATGATGAAATATGATTAATAATGTAAGTCGTCCCCCATAAAAATCCTCAAAATTTCTTGAGCTCACTATCACCCCCATTTGGCTACTCTGACATGCATCCCAAAGTGTAACATAAGGGAATCCAAAAATGGGGACTTTATAGTCCTCCCTACTCAAATATTGCTTTTCCTCGAGAAATAGTTGAATCAAACTGTGTGTGATCCCACGGTTCCATATCCACCTATGAGACATGAATTACTCTCCCCTCAAATTAAGAACAATCCCTCAAAGTGCTCACCACTCACACCCTCATAATTCTTCTGATGAGTATAACAATCATGTGTAGTAGATCCTCAGTCAACTCCTCAAGAAACTACTCTAATCTGATAAAAACTCCATCAACCACTAGAATACCAATCAATTTAATCCATGGATCCAAAATCAAGATGTGAATTGTAGTTCCCTATAAAGTATAGTCCTATAATACATCAACACAAAGAGTCTCTTGAAGACCCACAACCAATGGAGTAAGTAAATACAGTATCCATCCCTCAAGAAATATTTCACATAAACCAATATCCAAATTACCACCTCTGGTAGTATCCAGATCTCGTGCTGACCAAGAATATGGTCTACCCATGTACCTAATCCTCAACCTAGGAGACCCAACCTACCACATAGAATCATGACCTCCATATACTCTCAAATTCCCCCAACAATGAAAGGAATCAATCATGAGAGTCCTTGAAACTACCACACATTCTAGAAGTGCACCAAACCCTGCATCAAATAACTCTGATTGTGCCATACCACATATATTGGTGCCTATTGAACTGTAAACCTCCTGCCAAAGTGTACTGATAGCTATGTTGTCTTTTCCATGATCACTAAACTCAGCCTCCCTATCATTCTGCACTACTTCATGTGGTTTCTCATACTCTGTAAATATCCCTATGATGTCATCCCTACTATATAGCTCTAGTACACCAGGGTCAAGAGATGCTAGCATACTCTCCCAACTATTCCATGAAACGAGGGTGGCTAAGGAATCATGCCCTAACTAGTGATGATGACATACCAAGAATGCCCCTATATTCCTCATGACATCATCCTCTAAATCCTCCCAAGAGAAACTCTCTCTGATCTGTTGATAGTTCCCGACTCCTGAGATGTCTAAGTTTTCTGACACTAGGTACATCATGTATGGTCCTCAAGATCTTTGTCGATTCATGATGCAACCATACATCCTACCAACTGACCTCATAGTCATCATCGGAAGAATCTGTCCTACTATGCTCCCCATCCTTATCCCGATGAGACTTTGAACCTATATCAACCTATGAAATATCCTTTGTCCCATGGCTAAGGATACTCTCCATCATCCCAAAGGACTCATCTGATTGTCTTGGGTGAGCCTCCCCTATCCTGTTGCATATAATGAAGTATCCCTTATCAGGTGGTCTCTGCCCAACAATTCTCCATGTCCCATGCATCTTCTTATCTTCCCCTATGTTGTTGTATATAATGAAAGTGTCGGGGAAGGATAACAAAAATACCTACAACTATATGTAGTACTAGGAAATGTCATATGCGTTGGTCAATCCCAAAGGCTTGACCAAAAATTCATCCATCAACATCCATCGTCAATAGTGATCTGGACTCCACACTAATCTCATGCCATCATGTACAATGGTAGGTGACTCCACATACTGATGGTCAATCACACTCCCTCTATCATCACTCATATGATTTTTGTTGTTGATAAGGTAATCTCCTAGGTCCATGTATTTTTTTAAAGGAGAGGACTTCTTCCACGTAAATCTCCATGCTCCACCAAGTATGTCTCCTCTCTACACTCCAACACATCCCCTTGGATCCCAATGTACACCTCTACATGACCCTATGGACTACCAATCATCAATGTATGCCTCTGTATATCCATGCAAGCTCATGTATCCTCCTGCATCATCATGTATCCTGGGTGTACTGATGGGTCAACCTCTACATGGATGTCCTCATAACTTACCCTGGCTCTAGAATCCCCATGTGTATGTGTTTTCCCAACTATCTCAGAGCTCCCCATGAATGGTGGTCCTTCTGACACATGAACATCCTCGAGCTTCTTTGGGTCACATGTATCCATAATCGCCAGGGATCTGAGGTACCCCTCATGCTCCTCCATCAACCGACGCTCCTCTATCAAACCACCAACATCCTCTAGCGATGTAGCTGACGTTTATATCTAACTCTATGTTGAGATAGATGTAGTGTATCCCTGACTTACCTCTTGTTGGCAGCCAATTCAATTTTTTTCGATTGCCCTAAAAAGCTGCCTACACCTATTGTCTCCTAAACAACAAGTCATCGTCGCATTTTGCAACTAGACATTTGTTTCATTTTTGCGACAACTGCAATTTGGTTTCGATTCAGTTTTCACAACTGAAAGTGTGAAAACCCCTACATCGTTACTTGGATAGTCAGGATCTGCTTATTTGATATGACTTTCAAACTATATCCATTCACTTTGATTGCGCAACTTGATTTCTTTGGTAAAGCATTGAACATGTTAAGTTATGAGTTATGTTTGATTTCATAACGGTCATGGTTGATTTTGGTTTTATATATGATATGATTCTTATTGATTTGAGCTCTTAACTTATCGATTTCATAAAGTCATTGGTTGCAATGTTTTTACACTTTGATTATGCCAAAAAACGTATGGGTTATATATCAATTTGATTTTATATTTGAGTGGCAGTGTTTTACACTTGTCGCATTGGTAAAACCTTTGGATTTCATGTTGGATCGAACTATACACTTGGCGCATGAATATAATAGATGGTATTTGTTCTACATTTGATCGATGGCACGTTGATATGGTTATACACCAGTTTGGGTTGGACGATTAATATGTTATGATTACTAATGGGAAAGCGTTGTACCCAGCCATTAATACACTGCATGGCAGTGGTAATCCCACCACCTTCGCACGCATTACATTGATTCATTCCCCTTTGAGCGCTTGCAGCTGTTAAACCCTATCGTTTTTACTCCTGCGTATGGTATTGTTCAAAACAAACCCTATCATGCACAGAAGCCATGGCTCCTATTGTAAGGGCCGAGCTAAACAAGTGCCAAGAATTACTGATGTTTGATGGCGCTTATAGCGACCTGGAGAAATTTGGGTGGCTCCCGTTTATAAAGAAGTTTGATGGTTACAACCCTATCGTGGCTCGGCAATTTGCGTTATCATTCGATGGCTGCCGAGCCAAAGTTGGAGATGTCCAACTTGAAATTGATGAACAGTTCCTAAGCTCGGCAACCAGCCTACCTGTTACTGGGCAGAGGTGGTCGAAGAGTTGCAAGGTAGATGATGTCCCGTGGACATTGTTGTTCCAATCTCGAATAGTGAAATCATGCGACAGAGGTTTGCCTGCAAAAATGCTAAAACTGCGCTGGCATGACCTCCTAATGATAATCAAGCAATTCATTACTTGCGAGGGCAGGTATAGGTTCGTTTTCCAGTTTCATCTTCGTCTATTGATGGTTTTTATGGGTTTCGAACTTAGTATGCCCCATTACCTGCATAGAAGTTTGTTCAAGATGGCGAAAAGGTACAAGCGTAGCCAGGCCGATACCAGCCTCTTCCATTTAGGGTTGATTAAAATGATTATGGTTTATGAATTGGGGTTACGTCGTGATTCTTGGCATGATTTTCTCAGTCGTAATGGCTTCGAAGAATCAAACCCTCTGCAGGTTGATAAACCTATGGTGACCGAAAGCAAGCCTATCCCTGTGCCTTACAACGTTTTGCTACCCAAACCTCTACCCAACCCACCTACGAATTTGCCTATGGCTATGACTAAACAGGTTGAAATTGATAAACCCACAACCAAAAAGCCTATAGCTAAAACGGGTGCTAATTCTAAAGGCAAGAAAAATGCAAGGTTAATCTCTCGCATGGAGAGAAATAAACCCAAACCCCCTGCCAAATCAGAGCCTATCGTGGTCAGTGAAGACTCTGATTCAGAGATTGAACGTTTTCTCGCTGATGAGTATCCTTACTCGGAAGGCTTGTGTGACAAACCTCCTTACGACTTTGTCAAGAATTTGCCACCTTGTCTGCGGGATGATCCTAATTTTCCTGGTATTGAACTACCTCGAGGAACCCTCGGTGAATCATCGAAACCCCCATCTGCCCAACCAGCTGTCCCACCTTGCGATCAATGTGGGTTATGGTTGGAGAGATACTATTTAGACGTGTTGATGTTGCAATCCAGAATCCATGCCCTGGAAGAACAAGTGGCCAAACTCACCAGTCATGATGCAAAGCTGCAAACCACTGACAAGAAGCAACGAACAATAGGTTCAATTCTGTTCAAGAATGTCGAGTCAGCCACGACAATTGTCAATTCGAAATTGGCATAGCCTCAGCAACTTCGCTGGTATAACTTTCACTCGTTTATATGGCACATTTGTAAACTCTGTATACATCATCGATCTGCTCTGTTACATAAACATGCATTACTGTACATAACTTTTTTTAGTAAATCGAATTTTGGTGTTGGATTTGGTCCTGATTCTGTTAGTTATAATGTGGATTTGATTGTGTTAAATCTCTTGCAATTGAATGTTCTGTTGCATCTATTATAGACAAGTTGTTTACATTTCAAATCTTGATGACACGATTTATGCTATGATCTGAAGTGGTTATGAGACACATGGTTATCTGTTGCAATTTTATTTATATATTGCTTTGACCATTCTGGATATGGTTTTGATTTTGTTTAAAAAAGGGTTTTTGAATTGATACAAATCGTAACAATTATCCAACTTCCATCCAGTCAATTCGTTATGGTTAGTCGACCCTGTCCTTTTGTGAATGACAATGTATTTTCAGTTACGAATGAATTTGTAAAACAAAATAATCATGCTCTATAATTGGCTGAGACCTGATTTTATGTGATTTCCACCCAGCTTATGGTCATCATTGCTGTTGTTCGATCTTGACTATGTCACACCCAGCAAATGAAATCTATGGTGGTTTTGGTCAATACTGTTACACATGTTTTGTTTTGATGTATATCATAACAGACTTCCCTTATGTTATCACAACAGAATGAATCTTCTGTTTAATTTCTACAGCCTATTGATTGAAACGACATGAAATATTGCTACAGCTGTGACATATATTTGGTGTTCAAATGATATCAATTATAGTCAGGTTGTGGCAAATCTTATTTGATATGGTTACTATCCCGTTCGATTATGGTTGTATTAAGTACGATTACATCGTATCTCATTTGATTCGATTCTCTGTTTAAATTCGTTTAATTCAAAACAGGTTTGTCAAGGTTTGACCATGTTTTGTGGTAACTAAAAACAGAGCATTCTCCACTCTGTTTCGATTGCATTTATTTTGATGGCATTTAATTTAAATAATAGTTTCATTTGAGTTATTAGTAATTAGTTTTCAGAGATTATTAAAATATGATTCGATTTGATTTTATTTGATTATATCTGGTCCTGTTTGCTATTCTTGACTAGCTACAGAATCAGATGATTCTATAGCTAAGTCTGTAGAGTCAATTTTTTATTGTTTTCTTAATAAAATATCCTTCCAATTTGATCTTTGTGTTCTATTACAGGAAAATTCGAATTGGCAATATATATCATGAGCAGTTAGGGGATGATCTGCAGATTTTACTTGCCTTTTATTTCCTTAGTTTAGGTGATTTTGGGATATCTCCCAGGATATGTAAAATTATTTGATATTATCCACAAGGAAGTTTCACCTTGTGGGAGAATTATATAAACCTATGATTTTTGTAATAATGACATCCTCAGTTTTGGGAGAACAAGGATATGGAGTTTTGATTCAGACTGAAGCAGAATTGGTGTTTTGTCATAGCTTTTGCTTTTCAATATATCAACATTGTGTTTCATGTTTTGTATATCACTTTGTTTATGGTTTAGTATTACTTTGCTATCTAAATCAAATTCAAATGATATAATATTATTACTGTTATCCATATCTTGTTTCTTCCAAATAGATAAAAGACATAACAATTGTTAATTCAGTTTGTGAATGATAGTTTTACCTTCTTCGTAAATTGAATTGTTATATATAAGTTTGCTGCATAATAGGTTTCCCTTATTGCAGGAGTTTATGATCATAAGATTGTTATGATTCTCTTCTATGTCTTGTTTGTCCTGTAACATACTTCAAGAAGCATCATAGCTGATCGTTTCCGAAAATCTTAAGGACTAAACGGTGTGAATTTCTTCCTCCAACCAGCTTAAGAAGTCATCATACACAGGGCAGGCTTGGAGCGTTTCCAGGTCAATTAGTCTTTAGTTTACTGTTTTCATTAAGTAGTTTAATATAGATGTAAGTTTATTAGATTTATATTAGATTGTTTAATTTCAGTAAATATATTAGATCTTTTAATTTCAGTAGTTTTTATTTCTTCCTTCCATAAAATATAAAAATCAAAAAGAGATTCTTGGCTGTCCTAAGGCAGCAAACACATGAGTTTTACAGGTTTTAATTAAATCTGTTGTTTGTTTGTAATGTACATTTGTGAATAAGAAATATTACAACTGATAATTAGATAGTTGATTTGAGTTATTATTAGTAGTTTGTAGATAGAATAGTTAGAATAGTTTATATTTAGTATATCAGTTCCTTTCTTTGTTTTATTAGTTTCTAGTTTTCTTTATTTTAGTTAGTTTCTTGTATTTAGTTATAGTTAGTTTGCTTTTATTAGATTACTTAGCTCAGATAATCTTTTCTCTTTGGCTTCCTTAGGATACCTTAGAGCGGCCAACGGAGCCGTTAAACTCGTCAGGGTGGTCCATTCCAAACAGCTTGGGTTATTTAGACAACCCCGGACCGGTTCCACTCTCCCAGTTGACGGACGGTCAATTTCGCCCGTCAACAAATGGCGCTAGAAGGAGGGCCAAACTAAATTGATGGCACGAGGTGGTTGCAAGACTCCTCCACCCCCTAATCGCTCCCCTATAGTGACTAGAATTCGTTCATTCGATAAGATCCCCCCTCAAACAACAACTGCTTCAACCGAAGATCCACAGATCACAATTGAGCTAGCAACCCCTAATCCTATAGGTGGTGATATACAAGAAATTTTTAGACAATCTCTTATCAAATCACATAAAGCCTTTGCTAGTCTTAGGCAACCAAGTCGCCCGTGGGGTCAACCTTTAGACTTCTCAGAAGTCAGAGAACAATTAGGTGATATAGACCTTACTGTGAATCCTACAGATCCAAACACAAATCCTGCTGTAGGAGGATCTGGGATACCTCCTTCACCACCTCCCTCATATCCTTCTTCTGGAGGAGATTCCTCTTCTAATGAAGGAAAAACACCTTCTCGTCCTTCCACACCCACTACCCCAATGGAAAATTAGAACAACCCTGCTAGACCATGGTTGGACCAGGATGTTGTAGCTATACCTGGAGCCCAGCACCCTTTACCTAAGCACCCAGAGAAATGGCTTCCTAAGTTTGATCCCGATTCGAAACAGATAGTTGAAGATCATATCAAAAAATTTATGTTAGCCATCAGACTCCGTAACATTGAACATGAAGATGTTGTCTGTAGGTTGTTCCCTTACACCTTCGAGGGTAATGCATCCACTTGGTACTTTGCCCAGCAGCCTCATACTATAGTGTCTTGGGAAAAGTTTGAGTCATGCTTTTTGGAAAAATTCGGAGATGGAAAACCTCCGGAAGTCTTAGTCATGGATCTTTCAAACTTAAAAATGAACGCCAAAGAAAAAGTTAAAGATTTTAATCAAATATTTTTAACACTTAAAAATCAAATCCCTGCAGACTCTATGCCTGCAGAAAGCCTTGTAATAGCTTACTACACTAAAGCTCTACATCAAAGTATAGCTATTTGGGTGAAAAGATCCAAAAAGGCCACGTTGTTGGAAGCCTTTGAAGAGACTACGCAAATTGAAAAGGACATTCTTAGTCTTAAGGATTCTTCTAGCAACGAAACTGAGATTGTTTCTTTTTCCAAGAAGAAGATTGAAATTCTCCCCAGACCTACACAAAATAAAACACAATCCGAAAACTCTGATTTTGAAAACTTAACCAAAGTTGTACAAAAGTTATCTAATCAAGTTATAGACTTAAAACAGTTGACCGAGGAAGCCTCTTCGAGTAAAGGACCCTACAAACCTCCTTTCCGAAATCCTTTTCCGCAAAACTGGCCCAATCCAAACCCTGAAGGCTTGAACCTAGAAAGTTTGCAATGTGCTCTACAGACAATTATAGGAGCCCAAGATGACTTGATCCCTCCTGAAATTCCTCAAGAGGAAGTCGAGTAGGAAACAACTCAAGAAGAAGAGTCTTCTCCAAATATCTTTGGACAATTCTCGGATAGTATCTTTCAAGCCAACTTCGAGACTATTCACCCTTATAACACTAGGAGTAAGACAGCAAGTAAACCTCCTGCCGAGAATACTACAACTTTCCCCCCAAAGCCATCTAAATCAGTAGAAAATAAACAAAGTTATGCTAGCCCTAAATTAGATTATGATGTTGTTGAATATCTTAAAAAATTACGGGCTAACATTTCTATTTATGAGTTGTTGAAATTTCCATTTTTGTTACAAAAGATGTTGCAGAATATTTTAGACAATGGCAAGAATGGTAATTCAAACGGTAATAAGGTTGTGCAAAGCAAAGTTCCTCAGAAGACTTCCACAAAAAGTAATCTTGATCCTCAAGATAAAGGAAGCCTTCCTGTACCAAATGTAAATAATGTAAATAATGTAAATAACACAAGCAATGTAGATAAAGTAGCATTAGAAAATGCGAGTAAGAAATCACAAGCTACATCTCTAAATACTTGCAAGAATGTACCCCCTTTTCTTTTAACTTTCGAAATATTCAACAGAAATGTGCATAATTGTATGGTTGACTCAGGAGCATCATCAAATGTGATGCCTTGGTCAGTCTGCCAAAAGATTAACGCCGAAGTAGAACCATCTTCTTTGAAAATTATACAACTTGATAGAACGGATGTTAAAGTTATAGGCGAACTGAAAAACGTATTGATCAGATTATCATCTAACCCTAAGGTTCATCAGGTTATTGATATAATTGTGGTGGATATTCTAGAAGTGTATGGTATGTTTTTGAGCAGGGACTAGTCGGAGCAGCTACATGGTTACTTTGCAACAGACTGGTCTCACTTATGGCTTCCAGAAAACGGCAAGCCCAAAAAGATCAAGGTGAATCGTGAGCGTTACCTCAAGTTCACGGTAACAGACTTGAACGACCCCAATGAACCATATACGCCTCCGACAGATTCACCTGAAGTCCAAGGGATGGACACCTTCTTCAGAAGTTTCATGGCTGAAGTTTCACCTATCAATAATTTGCAACAGCAATCCGAGATCAAATCATGCAAGAAACCAACAGCTTCTATTCAACAGTCCTGTGAGACCGATGAAAATCAAATTTGGTCTTTATATTTCGATGGTTCCAAGTCTAAAGAAGGAGCTGGTGCAGGCTGCATCATCATTGATCCGGCAGGTAACAAAACATTATTGGCTTGTAGATTAGAATTTGAATGTACTAACAATATTGCAGAATATGAGGCTTTATTACAAGGTCTCAGAAAATCCTTAGACATGCACATTCAAAATCTAATTGTATTCGGCGAATCTGAGATAGTGGTCAGGCAGGTGAGAAATTCTATACATTGTCTTTCCTGACATCTCAAATGTTACCAGTCTGAGGTATGGAGTTTAATAAACAAATTTTTTTCTTTTAATATAAATTCCATTCCTAGATTAAATAATACCGAAGCAAATTTACTAGCTAATGTTGCCTCTAAACTTCTTCCTGCAGAAGGCTTATCTCCAAACGCATTCTCCGTGGAGCTATTGTTTCGACCATCTATTCCTGATAATATCACAAACTGGAGAGTATTTGACGATGATCAGCAGATCATTAACTTTCTGCACATGGAGGAAACCTTTCAAGGTGCTGTGATAGATGAACAAACACACGACAACAATTTGCATGACTTTACGGTAATACCTAATCCGAAACCTCCTGAAGCTCAATCGAACATGGTAAATTCCATACCCAAATCTGTTGCTAGATTAGAAAAGTTTTATGATTTTGAAGATAAATTTAAAAAGACGGTCAATTGTAAAACCAATAGTTCCTCATTATCATATGAAAAAGTCAATTTAGGAACTAGTGAAAACCCTCAGTGTATCAACTTAGGCTTGGGATGTTCTAAGCAAGAAAAAGCTGATTTTGTTAAATTATTTAAAGAATTCAAGGATGTCTTTTCTTGGACTTATGAAGATCTTAAAACATTCGATCCTAATATTATACAGCATGTCATCCCGATGAAGCCCCAAACCTTACCTTTCCAACAGAAACTGAGGAAAATGCATCCTAAACTAGAATTGACCGTACAAAAAGAATTGAATAAACTCCTAGGTGCTAAAATAATTTTTCCTGTTAGACACACTCAATGGGTATCCAATCTCGTCCCAGTGCAGAAGAAAAACGGGGAAATTCGACTTTGTGTCGATTTCCGGAACCTCAACAAAGCGTCTGATAAAGATTATTATCCTGTCCCTCCCATGGAACAGATACTTCAACAAGTATCTAGTTCCGAGAGGCTATCCTTATTGGATGGTTTCTCTGGGTACAACCAAGTTTTAATGTCCCCGTCAGACCATTTAAAAACTACCTTCCGTACTCCGTGGGGAACTTATGCTTATCGCAAAATGCCCTTTGGATTGATTAATGCTGGTGCTACCTTTCAGAGAGCAATGGATATTGCTTTTCGAGGCTTGATCAATCACTCCGTAGTAGTCTACTTAGATGATGTGACCGTTTATTTCAAAAACAAAGACGATCATCTAGCTCACCTACAAGTCGTTCTGCTATGATGTCGTAAATACGACATCTCTTTGAACCCCAAGAAGTCCATCTTTGTAGTAGAACAAGGTAAACTACTAGGATTCATTATGTCTAGTGATGGAATGATTATTGACCTCGAGAGGACCCAAGTCATCGCTAAACTTCCACCACCTACCTCCAAGAAATCCATGCAGTCTTTCCTTGGCCAGATTAATTTCGTGAGAAGATTTGTCCCCAGTTTCTCCAAAATGGTCAGGCCTCTCCAGAACTTGATTAAGAAAGACACCCATATCATTGGGGACCCATAGAAAACCAAGCTTTCAATGATATAAATAAGGCCATAATAGAAGCTCTGTCTCTCATGAGCCCTGATTTCTCTCAAGATTTTACACTCTATACTTTTGCTTCTGATCGTTCCTATGTCGCAGTCTTAACTCAGAAGAATTCCGAAAACAGCGAAGTGCCCATCGCCTTTATGAGCTCTGCTTTCAAAGGCACTGAACTTAACTACCCAGCTATCGATCAACAAGCCTACGCTATCTTCAAGGTAGTTAAGCATTTCCGGTCTTATCTTTTGAAGTCAAGGACGAAGGTCATTGTCCCTTACCCTGCCGTTAGGAACTTGTTAGTGCAAAAAGAGTTAGGAGAGAAAAGAGCCAACTGGGTCACTTCCTTGCAGGAATATGACTTAGAAATCACTCCAGCTCAAATCGTGACAGGCCAAGGGTTGTGTAAATTGGTAGTTGATTCGGAAACTGAACAACAAGAAGATAGTGATACATCAATCCTAGAACAACACGATCATAGTTTGATTTGTTGCACGCAAAACCTAGTGATTCCTTGGTACGACGATATTAGACACTGTCTTCAACATGGATCAGCACCCCGTCACCTTGACCCTACCAAGAGAAGAGCATTGAGACTAAAGTCTGCCTCCTTTCATCTAGTTAACGATATACTGTTTCGTCAAAATTTTGATGGCGTACTGATGCGTTGTCTTGAAAAGGACGAATCAGAGAAAGTTTTGCTTGAGTTGCATGCAGGAGAAGCTGGTGGTCACTTCGGTGGCAATACCACTGCTCATAAATTCCTAAGAGCCGGTTATTACTGGCCAACACTTTTTAGAGACGCCCATGCCTTGTGCCGAAAATGTGTCATTTGTCAGAAATAGGGTGATTGCAAAAACCAGCCTTCCCTTTGTAGCCCGTTACAGTCGATTCTCCTTTTCAGCAATGGGACCTTGATATCATTGGTACTATTAACCCTCCATCCTCACAACAGCACAAGTATATTGTGACAGCCACTGATTACTTTACTTGATGGTCTGAAGCCGTCGCGTTAAGAACTGTTAACACAAGTCAGGTGATCGCCTTTCTGAATTCGAATATCATCACCCGTTTTGGTATCCCTGATTGTCTAGTCTTTGATAATTCTTCATACTTTTCCTCTCTTGAGATGAGTGATTTCGCCTTAGAAAAGGGAATAAAGCTGAAGTATTCTGCTATTTATTACCCCCAGGGCAACGGCTTAGCAGAATCAACAAACAAGAACTTGATCAAGATTATCAAGAGAACCGTGGATGAAAATCACAAGAAATGGCACAATGCACTGCTTAATGCACTATGGGCTGATAGGGTAACACCCAAAGCCACTATAGGTAATTCCCCCTGTTTTCTCGTTTACGGCAGAGAAGCCATTCTGCCTCCTCATGTTCTTCTTCCTTCGCTCCAATTGTCACAAAAAGTTCAAGAAGAAGAATGTCCCCCTTTAGAAAGCCGTATTAACGCTCTGACGAAGTTAGAAGAAGTAAGAACCCAAGCCAAGCGTAAATTAGATCAACATCAACAACTGATTAAAAGCTGGTTCGATTCTAATTCTGCTTCTGATAGAAATTTTGAAGTAGGCGATCTCGTCTTAAAGTGGGACAAACCACAGGAAGGGAAGGGTGAACACACCAAGTTTCAAAATCTGTGGCTTGGGCCATTTTTGATTGCTGAAAAGTTGGGTCCTAGTTCTTTTCGTTTGCAGAATCTTGAAGGACAGCCTGACGCCTACCCGGTGAATGGCCAAGCCCTAAAAAGATACTTTGCTTGATTTTTATCCTTGTATATTATGTAAATATTTCCTTTTGATTTTGTTTTTTCCTTTGTTTTCGTTTTGATTTTGATTTGATTGATCAGTTTGGTGTGTTTTTTGAAACATATGCATGCATGTGTACTAAGCCATTCATACAGAGACCATGGGAAAATCTCTTCGCTGAAATAACTTCTAAAAGGTTGTACGAACATCAGTGACATATTTCTAAAAAAAAATGAAAATGAAAATGATATTGGAAAATTTTGTTTGAAAGAAGTTTACTAATTTCAATCTCTGAGTAAAGTTTGTCATGATTATCTTTATCTTTTTACGCTGTCCCTTTTCCGTAAAGGAATGACTCAAAACGATGTCTCCCTGTCAAAGTAAGTTGTTTTAGAAATAAAACATTTCTGGAGATGAATAAAGGACAGTGCTAAAAAATTCTGATGAGGTCTGAAAAAATATGATAAAATATCAAGATTTTCCAGCGTCACCCCACTCAGCTATTTACAAAAGAAAAAACAAAATAAAAATATTAATAAGAGCTGTGGGAAGTGTTTGTAAACCCACTGGGATACTGAACAGGTCCGCTGGCAGCGGGGCAATGCAAGCATGGCGCCAAGAAAAATTCGTCGGGGTACTGAACAGGCCCACTGGCAGTGAAGCAATGTCGGGTAAACAAAAATCTGTAAAATTATAAGAAACCTCTTTTAAAAGTCCTTTATTCTAATCTAGAACTTCTTGACAGGATACAGATGTCCGAGTGGGTTAAATGGTAACCCTGTCGAGGCTATGGACACCTGCTGGCAGCAGTGGCCATGCCAACAGTATTGAATATTTTATCATAAAAATCATGACTTGCTGATCTTAAGACTGTTATTGGTTCGCATCTTTTAAAACATAGCTGGAAAAGATGGTAAATGTTGATGTTGGTACGATTTTCTAGTTGTTGTTTTTGAGTTGAAATTTTACTTTGCTGTCCTGATCTGAATTCATTGCTTCTGACAGAGATAACTGCTTCTCCCAGTGTGTCGCCATTGTTGGCAGCCAATTCAATTTTTTTCGATTGCCCTAAAAAGCTGCCTACACCTATTGTCTCCTAAACAACAAGTCATCGTCGCATTTTGCAACTAGACATTTGTTTCATTTTTGCGACAACTGCAATTTGGTTTCGATTCAGCTTTCACAACTGAAAGTGTGAAAACCCCTACATCGTTACTTGGATAGTCAGGATCTGCTTATTTGATATGACTTTCAAACTATATCCATTCACTTTGATTGCGCAACTCGATTTCTTTGGTAAAGCATTGAACATGTTAAGTTATGAGTTATGTTTGATTTCATAAGGGTCATGGTTGATTTTGGTTTTATATATGATATGATTCTTATTGATTTGAGCTCTTAACATATCGATTTCATAAAGTCATTGGTTGCAATGTTTTTACACTTTGATTATGCCAAAAAATGTATGGGTTATATATCAATTTGATTTCATATTTGAGTGGCAATGTTTTACACTTGTCGCATTGGTAAAACCTTTGGATTTCATGTTGGATCGAACTATACACTTGGCGCATGAAAATAATAGATGGTATTTGTTCTACGTTTGATCGATGGCACGTTGACATGGTTATACACCAATTTGGGTTGGCCGATTAATATGTTATGATTACTGATGGGAAAGTGTTGTACCCAGCCATTAATACACTGCATGGCGGTGGTAATCCCACCACCTTCGCATGCATTACATTGATTCATTCCCCTTTGAGCGCTTGCAGCTGTTAAACCCTATCGTTTTTACTCCTGTGTATGGTATTGATCAAACCAAACCCTATCATGCACAGAAGCCATGGCTCCTGTCGTAAGGGCCGAGCCAAATGGGTGCCAAGCATTACTGATGTTTGATGGCGCTTATAGCGACCTGGAGAAATTTGGGTGGCTCCCGTTTATAAAGAAGTTCGATGGTTACAACCCTATCGTGGCTCGCCAATTTGTGTTATCATTCGATGGCTGTCGAGCCAAAGTTGGAGATGTCCAACTTGAAATTGATGAACAGTTCCTAAGCTCGGAAACCAGCCTACCTGTTACTGGAAAGAGGTGGTTGAAGAGTTGCAAGGTAGATGATGTCCCGTGGACATTGTTGTTCCAATCTTGAACAGTGAACTCATGCGACAGAGGTTTTCCTGCAAAAATGCTAAAACCGCGCTGGCATGACCTCCTAATGATAATCAAGCAATTCATTACTTGCAAGGGAAAGTACGGGTTCGTTTTCCTGTTTCATCTTCATCTATTGATGGTTTTTATTGGTTTCGAACTTAGTATGCCCCATTACCTACAAAGAAGTTTGTTCAAGATGGCGAAAAGGTACAAGCGTAGCCAGGCCGATACCAGCCTCTTCCATTTAGGGTTGATTCAAAAGATTATGGTTTATGAATTGGGGTTACGTCGTGATTCTTGGCATGATTTTCTTAGTCGTAATGGCTTCATAGAATCAAACCCTCCACAGGTTGATAAACCTATGGTGACCGAAAGCAAGCCTATCCATGTGCCTTACAGCGTTTTGCTACCCTAACCTCTACCCGACCCACCTACGAATTTTCCTATGGCTGTGACTAAACAGGTTGAAATTGATAAACCCGCAACCAAAAAGCCTAAAGATAAAACTTGTGCTAATTCTAAAGGCAAGAAAAATGCAAGGTTAATCTCTCACATGGTGATGCAACCCCGCTCTTGTAGCAGTCAGTCGCTCCACCAGGACCTTCTCTTTCTCAACGGCCCAAAGAGTCGATGCTCTTCCAACTCTCTCGGGAGTTGTTTACCCACAGTCTTCTCAGCGATCTCCTCTTCGCGCGTTGGGTGATCGGGTCTCGCGATATCGCGAGGCTTGCAGCCTGTCCTCGTGCATTCAAA
Source organism: Picea engelmannii (assembly GCA_009831015.1). NCBI lineage: Eukaryota > Viridiplantae > Streptophyta > Pinopsida > Pinales > Pinaceae > Picea > Picea engelmannii. Next base: position 559,632 of record ML783781.1, read on the forward strand.
CGCCGAAAACCCGATCCTCGATGGTCAACGGTCAACCTCGGGGTATCGCTACTTGCAATGTCGAGGACTTGCCCTTTCAAACTCCGAGTGCCGATGCGCGATGCCATGTGTCGTCCTCCACACAATCTCCGTGGGACCCGTCGCAACTCGCGACCTCGCGACTTCTCCGTACTCCCTTCGACTTTGTAAGAGCTGAAGTACCGAGTCCCAACTCCTCGAGATCTCTCTCCACCTGTCCCTCCAACAATTTACGGCTCCGATTAAATCGGGGGATCGCGACTCGCGATTCCGACGTGCATGTAATTCTTGTACTCGTCAACTCTGAAATTCCGATATGAAATGACCAACCGACTCCTCCGTGCACTTGCGAGTTAACTCCCTCGCAGCTTCTCCGCGGCCTGACGGTCTACGGGGCTTCGTGAAATCTTCTATACAGCTTCAAGTCGTCGATTCTCTTCCTCTTGAAGAGTTCTCCGCTTTACCACCTTTGCCCTGTATGAACTTCATTGGAGTCTGTCCATAGGGTGAAGTAAAGGAACTATTCCTCCTGAGCTTGATTCTTTCGTCTCCTACAGAGATTTCTCGAACACGCTCTCTATGCTCGACTTCGACCTTCACCAACCCTCAACGGTGCTGAAGATTTGTGGGTTCTGTGCACTCGCAGTCTCAGAAATCCCAGCCTTTCCCTTCCTGACTTGCCACTGAGAGTTCAATTCGACCTGCACTTTCCTGCACGATTCGAATAACAAAACGCAACTCTAGGCAAACAAGAACAAGATTTTAACTGCTCGGCCCCCTCAACGCACTCTATGCGGAGGAATTCAACTGCACTCTATGTAGGAATCTCCCAGCTCAAACAGAGAAACAGTTGAAACTCATGCACTCATTCTCTCAAGTTACGAACATGATATGCAATCACATATGCGGCATATAAAAGATAAGCATAAAGAGAAGCAAGTATACAACAGCATAACATTAGCAACACAAACAACTCAAACACAGCCATGGAATTGAATCAAAGTCTTTCCTATTAATTCAATGTCTGTACATGGAGGTTCTTCACAAGCTCTCTATCCTGCTCTCTCTTGCTCCTTCTATGAATGAGAATGAGATCCATACAATGTACAAAGGAGGGTGTCTATTATTCCGTTTTCCCTCTCGAAAGTAAAACCTGTCTAGTCTACAGCTAATTTCTATCTAACACATTAAAACCATTAAATGCCTTCCTATCTATAATACAATACAAGTGCGCTCAGCTTTGAATGCCTTCCTTCAAACGACGGCGCAACAATATTTTCAAAGTAATTCAAAAATATGTGTGTTGACACTGTCCAGCTGTATGTTCTCTCTCCACGCGCTAGCTCGCTTGATTTAGATGTGGATGCTCCTGCATCATACTCCTCGGCTCAAAAGATTTCATGGGATCCTGTCCATGAGCTGCTGGACGGTGTGACCATTCTTTTGTATGATTGCTTCGTTTTCCCAGCTGGCATCCTCCACTGGGTGATTCTTCCATTTTACCAGGTATTCAAAATACTGCTTTCTCCTGGTTTTCTTACCTGCTCTTTTATCCAGTATACACTCCATCTGCGGCTTCTGTGCAACTGGTAATTGCTTCTGCCACTAGACCGCTGGTTCCTTGGTGCCAGTGTCTGCTGCATCAGCTCTGTAGGGGTATAAATCCGAAATGTTGAAAATCGGAGATATCCCGATGCCCTCTGGCAACTCAAGCTCATATGCGTTCTCACCAAACTTCCTCAGAATTCTGCATGGCCCGATTTTCTTCATCTTGAGCTTGTTGTATGTTCCCCTTGGGAACCTTTCTTTCCTCAAGTGTGCCAGAATCATGTCTCCAACTTCGAACTGAAGTTGTCTCTTCTTCTAATTGGCTCGGCGCTTATATTCCTGATTCATCTTCTGCAGTCACTGCTTCACCTCCGTGTGAAGTTCTTCCATTGCCTCTGCGAACTCTTCAGCCCTCGCGCTGCTAGTTTCAGCCTGTTCTGGCTCCCTGAGCTCAGACACTCCTCTCAGCTGTGTTCCATACAAAATTTGGAACGGGCTCTTGCCTGTACTCCGATTCACCGAATCGTTGTACGCGAATTCTGCCTGCGGTAGGATCTGATCCCAACTGGTGTGATGCTCCGTCACCAGGCTTCTCAACAGATCTCCTAAGCTTCTGTTGACCACTTCTGTCTGCCCATCTGTCTGCGGATGGTATGCTGAGCTGAATGCTAGATCAGTCCCCAACTTCTTCCATAGCGTCCTCCAAAAATGACCGATGAACTTCGTGTCCCGATCCGAGACTATGCTTCTCGACAATCCATGCAATCGGACAATCTCTTTAAAAAACAAGTTTGCGATGTGGGTTGCATCGCTGGTCTTATGACATGAAATAAAATGTGCCATCTTCGAGAACCTGTCCACCACCACAAAAATGGAATCAACTCCACGTTGTGTTCTTGGCAATCCCAACACAAAGTCCATACTCATGGCTTCCCATGGCCTTTCAGGTATGGGCAACGGCTGATATAACCCTGTGTTCTACTTTCGGCCCTTCGCGTGTTGACATATCCTACACCTGTCAACAAATCTCTTCACATCTGCTTGCATGCCTGGCCAAAAATATGATTCGCTCAGCTTGGCGAATGTTTTGTCATGCCCAAAATGACCTGCTAAGCCACCGTTGTGCTTCTCCTTCACCAAATTCTCTCTCATAGAGCAATCTGGAATGCACAGTTGATTGCCTTTGAACAACAATCCATCCTGTATCAAGAACTCTATCCACGGGCTCTTATCTCTGAGAACCGGGTTCTCGGCTGCTTCATAAGCTTCCCCGAAATCAGCATCGCCTGCATACATATCTTTCAAGTTCTCAAAACCCAGCGTTTTGATCCTGAACTCCTGCAGTATTAAACATTTCCTGCTCAAGGCGTCTGCCACCTTATTAGCAGCTCCCAAAATGTGCTTTATCACGAATGTGAAATTTTGCATGTATTCTACCCACTTCGCATGCTTCTGATTCAGCTTCTCCTGCTGGCTCAGGAACTGCAAGGCGTGGTTATCGCAGTACAAAACAAACTCCTTGGGTATCAGGTAGTGCCTCCACTTTTTCAATGCCTGGACAATGGCATAGAATTCCTTGTCGTACGTGGAGTATTTCAGTTTTGCATCATCCAACTTCTCGCTGTAATATGCCACAGGTCTGTCCTCCTGACTCAGAACCCCTCCAACAGCATATCCACTAGCGTCACACTTCACCTAAAAGGTCGTCTGAAAATCTGGCAGCACCAATATTGGCTACTCAGTTATCTTGCGCTTCAACAGATTGAAGCTCCTCTCAGCCTCGGCTGTCCACTGAAAAACCTTATGCCGCTTCCTTACAGTGTCCATCATTGCTGCGCTGATTCCGCTAAAATTCCTAATGAATTTCCTGTAAAAGCTTTCCAACCCATGGAATCTCCTTACCTCAAAAACATTTCTCGGTGATGGCCAATTCCTGATCACCTCAACCTTCTCAGGATCCATCTTCAATTCATTCGCTGAAATTACAAACACCAAATATATGAGCTCTGTTCGCATGAAGGAACATTTCTTCAAATTAATTAGCAACTTCTCCTGCTGCAGTCTCCTCATCACTGTGGCCAAATGTCCCAAATGTTCAGCTTTCGTCTTGCTGAAGATTAAGATATCATCAAGATATATGACCACGAATTTGCCGATGAATTCCCTCAGGACTTCATTCATCAGCCGCATGAAAGTGCTTGGCGCGTTTGTTAGCCCAAACGTCATGACCAGCCATTCATACAAACCCTTGTTTGTCTTGAATGTTGTCTTCCATTCATCTCCCTCTCTCATCCGAATCTGATGATATCCGCTCTTGAGGTCTATCTTGGAAAAGTAGTTTGCCCCACTTAGGCAATCCATCAAGTCGTCCATTCTCGGCAATGAAAATCTGTACCTGATGGTGATCTTGTTTATCACCCTGGAGTCTGTACATATCCTCCAGCCTCCATCCTTTTTTGGGCTCAGTACCATTGGAACGGCACATGGACTTAGGCTCTCTCTGACTAGTCCCTTATCCTACAGATCCTGTACCTGCCTCTTGACCTCCTTTTTCTCCTGAGGTGTCAACCTGTACGCGGCCTTATTTGGCAAACTTGCTCTGGGTATGAGATCAATGTGATGACTCACACTCCACACCGGTGGTAATGAATGCGGCAGTTCATCCACGATGATATCAGCGAACTCTCCCAACAGTTTTTGAATCTCTTCCAGCAAGTCGTCCACTCTTGTGCTTGTCAGAACAACCCTCGGCTTCCTGACAACAAAGAATTGTGGATCCTCATTCTTCTCCATCTTTGTGAGAAGTTCTTTTCCACTCATAAGAAGAATCGTGCTGCTCACTTCAGGCTTCACTTCCTTATCTTTTATCAGCAACAGTTTATGACTTCTTCCATCTTTCTCCAAGGTGTATGCGTTCATTCTCCCGTCATGAACAACATTCCTATCATACTGCCATGGTCTACCCAACAGTATATGACACACGTCCATGGGAATAACATCGCACAGGATCTCATCATGATAATTCCCAATCTTAAACTTAACTAAGCACTGTTTAGTGACACTTACCCAGTGTCCTTTCTGTAACCACGAGACTTTGTATGGACTCGGGTGCATAGTTGTCTTCAACTCCAATTTCTCCACCATCTCGGTCAAAATGAGATTGTCAGTGCTCCCACTATCAACTATGACTTTGCACTTCCTGTCCTTGGCTGTACAAGCCATTCTGAACAGTCTGCTCCTCTGCACTGAGTTTCCCATCTCCTTTTCGGGTGCTAAAAGGATCTTATGCATCCCAAGAGATCTTCCACTGTCAGCGTCTTCGCCCTCACCATCACGCCTCTGGGTGGTCTCTATCTCTTCGAGTCTCGCCTTGAGATCTCGTATTTGCCTCTCCATTTCTGGATTACCTGGCTGCCTGCCTCTCCTTCGGACGTCCCTGTCTTCCCGATCAGGTGACTGCCTTTCTCTTCTTGGTGGCATTATGTCTCCTCTGTCTCTGCTTCAGAAAGCAAGGATACTCCCACTCTGATACCACTCTGACACAACCCCGCTCTTGCAGCAGTCAGTCACTCCACCAGGACCTTCTCTTTCTCAACGGCCCGAAGAGTCGATGCTCTTCCAACTCTCTCAGGAGTTGTTTACCCACAGTATTCTCAGCGATCTCCTCTTCGCACATTGGGTGATCGGGTCTCGTGATATCGCGAGGCTTGCAGCCTGTCCTCGTGCAATCAAACGCCGAAAACCCGATCCCCTATGGTCAACGGTCAACCTCGGGGTATCGCTACTCTCAATGTCAAGGACTTTCCCTTTCAAACTCCGAGTGCTGATGCGCGATGCCACGTGTCGTCCTCCACACAATCTCCGTGGGACCCGTCGCAACTCGCGACCTCGCGACTTCTCCGTGCTCCCTTCGAATTTGCAAGAGCCGAAGTACCGAGTCCCGACTCCTCGGGATCTCTCTCCACCTATCCCTCCAATGATTTATGGCTCCGATTAAATCGGGGGATCGCGACTCGCGATTCCGACGTGCATGTAATTGTTGTACTCGTCAACTCTGAAATTTCGATATGAAATGACCAACCGACTCCTCCATGCACTTGTGAGTTAACTCCCTCGCAGCTTCTCTGCGGCCTGACGGTCTACGGGGCTTCATGAAATCTGCTCTACAGCTTCAAGTCGTCGATTCTCTTCCTCTTGAAGAGTTCTCCTCTTTACCACCTTTGCCCTGTATGAACTTCGTTGGAGTCTGTCCATAGGGTGAAGTAAAGGAACTATTCCTCCTGAGCTTGATTCTTTCGTCTCCTACAGATATTTCTCGAACACACTCTCTGTGCTCGACTTCGACCTTCACCAACCCTCAACGGTGCTGAAGATTTGCGGGTTCTGTGCACTCGCAGTCTCAGAAATCCCAGCCTTTCCCTTCTCAAACTTTCCACTGAGAGTTCAATTCGACCTGCACTTTCCTGCACGGTTCGAATAACAAAATGCAACTCTAGGAAAACAAGAACAAGAGTTTAACTGCTCGGCCCCCTCAACGCACTCTATGCGGAGGAATTCAACTGCACTCTATGCAGGAATCTCCCAGCTCAAACAGAGAAACAGTTGAAACTCATGCGCTCATTCTCTCAGGTTACGAAGCTGATATGCAATCACATATGCGGCATATAAAAGATAAGCATAAAGAGAAGCAAGTATACAACAGCATAACATTAGCAACACAAACAACTCAAACACAGCCATGGAATTGAATCAAAGTCTTTCCTATTAATTCAATGTCTGTACATGGAGGTTCTTCACAAGCTCTCTATCCTGCTCTCTCTTGCTCCTTCTATGAATGAGAATGAGATCCATACAATGTACAAAGGAGGGTGTATATTATTCTGTTTTCCCTCTCGAAAGTAAAAACTGTCTAATCTACAGCTAATTTCTATCTAACGCATTAAAACCATTAAATGTCTTCGTATCTATAATACAATACAAGTGCGCTCAGATTTGAATGCCTTCCTTCAAACGACGGTGCAACAATCTTTTCAAAGTAATTCAAAAATATGTGTGCTGACGCTGTCCAGCTGTATGTTCTCTCTTCACGCGCTGGCTCGCTTGATTTAGATGTGGATGCTCCTGCATCACATGGTGAGAAATAAACCCAAACCCCCTGCCAAATCAGAGCCTATCGTGGTCAGCGAAGACTCTGATTCAGAGATTGAACGTTTTCTCGCCGACGAGTATCCTTACTCGGAAGGCTTGTGTGACAAACCTCCTTACAACTTTGTCAAGAATTTTCCACCCTGTCTGCGGGATGATCCTAATTTTCCTGGTATTGAACTACCTCGAGGAACCCTCGGTGAATCATCGAAACCCCCATCTGCCTAACCAGTTGTTCCACCTTGCGATCAGTGTGGGTTATGGTTGGAGAGATACTATTTAGACGTGTCAATGTTGCAATCCAGAATCCATGCCCTGGAAGAACAAGTGGCCAAACTCACCAGTCATGATGCAAAGTTGCAACCCACTGACAAGAAGCAACGAACAACAGGTTTAATTCTGTTCAAGAATGTCGAGTCAGCCACGACAATTGTCAATTCGAAATTGGCATAGCCTCAACAACTTTGTTGGTATAACTTTCACTCGTTTATATGGCACATTTGTAAACTCTGTATGCATCATCGATCTGCTCTGTTACATAAACAAGCATTGCTATACATAACTTCTTTTGGTAAATCGAATTTTGGTGTTGGATTTGGTCCTGATTCTGTTAGTTATAATGTGGATTTGATTGTGTTAAATCTCTTGCAATTGAATGTTCTGTTGCATCTATTATAGACAAGTTGTTTACATTTCAAATCTTGATGACACGATTTATGCTATGATCTGAAGTGGTTATGAGACACATGGTTATCTGTTGCAATTTTATTTATATATCACTTTGACCATTCTGGATATGGTTTCGATTTTGTTTAAAAAAGGGTTTTTGAATTGATACAAATCGTAACAATTATCCAACTTCCAGCCAGTCAATTCGTTATGGTCAGTTGACCCTGTCCTTTTGTGAATGACTTTGTATTTTCAGTTATGAATGAATTTGTAAAACAAAATAATCATGCTCTATAATTGGCTCAGACCCGATTTTATGTGATTTCCGCCCAGCTTATGGTCATCATTGTTGTTGTTCGATCTTGAATATGTCACACCCATCAATTGAAATCTATGGTGGTTTTGGTCAATACTTTTACACATGTTTTGTTTTGATGTATATCGTAACAGCCTTCCCGTATGTGATCACAACAGAATGAATCTTGTGTTTAATTTCTACAGCCTGTTGATTGAAACGACATGAAATATTGCTACAGTTGTGACATATATTTGGTGTTCAAATGATATCGATTATAGTCAGGTTGTGGAAAATATTATTTGATATGGTTACTATCCTGTTCAATTATGGTTGTATTAAGTACGATTACATCGTATCTCATTTGATTCGATTCTCTGTTTAAATTCATTTAATTCAAAACAGGTCTGTCAAGGTTTGGCCATGTTTTGTGGTAACTAAAAATAGAGCATTCTCCACTCTGTTTCGATTGCATTTATTTTGATTGCATTTAATTTAAATAATAGTTTCATTTGAGTTATTAGTAATTTGTTTTTAGAGATTATTAAAAGATGATTCGATTTGATTTTATTTGATTATATCTGGTCCTATTTGCTATTCTTGACTAGCTATAGAATCAGATGATTCTGTAGCTAAGTCTATAGAGTCAATTTTTTATTGTTTTCTTAATAAAATATCCTTCTAATTTGATCTTTGTGTTCTATTACAGGAAAATTCGAATTGGCAATAGATATCATGAGCAGTTAGGGGATGATCTACAGATTTTACTTGCCTTTTATTTCCTTAGTTTAGGTGATTTTGGGATATCTCCCAAGATATGTAAAATTATTTGATATTATCCACAAGGAAGTTTCACCTTGTGGGAGACTTATATAAACCTATGATTTTTGTAATAATGACATCCTCAGTTGTGGGAGAACAAGGATATGGAGTTTTGATTCAGACTGAAGCAGAATTGGTGTTTTGTCATAACTTTTGCTTTTCAATATATCAACATTGTGTTTCATGTTTTGTATATCACTTTGTTTCTGGTTTAGTATTACTTTGCTATCTAAATCAAATTCAAATGATATAATCTTATTACTGTTATCCATATCTTGTTTCTTCCAAATAGATAAAAGACATAACAATTGTTAATTCAGTTTGTGAATGATAGTTTTACCTTCTTCGTAAATTGAATTGTTATATATAAGTTTGTTGCATAATAGGTTTCCCTTATTGCAGGAGTTTATGATCATAAGATTGTTATGATTCTCTTCTATGTCTTGTTTTTCCTGTAACATACTTCAAGAAGCAGCATAGCTTATCGTTTCCGAAAAGCTTAAGGACTAAACGGTGTGAATTTCTTCCTCCAACCAGCTTAAAAAGTCATCATACACAGGGCAGGCTTGGAGCGTTTCCAGGTCAATTAGTCTTTAGTTTACTGTTTTCATTAAGTAGTTTAATATAGATGTAAGTTTATTAGATTTATATTAGATTGTTTAATTTCAGTAAATATATTAGATCTTTTAATTTCAGTAGTTTTTATTTCTTCCTTCCATAAAATATAAAAATCAAAAAGAGATTCTTAGCTGTCTTAAGGCAGCGAACACATGAGTTTTACAGGTTTTAATTAAATCTGTTGTTTGTTTGTAATGTAAATTTGTGAATAAGAAATATTACAACTGATAATTAGATAGTTGATTTGAGTTATTATTAGTAGTTTGTAGATAGAATAGTTAGAATAGTTTATTTTAGTATATCAGTTCCTTTCTTTGTTTTATTAGTTTCTAGTTTTCTTTATTTTAGTTAGTTTCTTGTATTTAGTTATAGTTAGTTTGCTTTTATTAGATTACTTAGCTCAGATCAGCTTTTCTCTTTGTCTTCCTTAGGAGACCTTAGAGCGGCCAACGGAGCCGTTAAACTCGTTAGGGTGGTCCATTCCAAACGGCTTGGGTTATTTAGACAACCCCGGACTGGTTCCACTCTCCCAGTTGACGGACGGTCAATTTCGCCCATCAACACCTCCTCAAGGAGATCCTCTAATCTAGAATTCGATTCTTGAAGGGTTGTCTGTGTGCCTTTCAAGAATCCTTATGTTCTTACCAACTCATGAGTGAGTCATTCAACCTCAGTCTCCTTCTCCTTTAGTGCCCCATGATACATCTCGCCAACATCCAAAAGGTAATCTCTATCCATAAGTAGTTGTTGGTAGTCGATCCTCATCATAGTCGCTCTCTCCCTGAGTGTCTGAAATTCCTCAATGATAAACCCTCCATCTGAACTATCCTGTGCCATTATGTCCCTCCAACAATAATCTACCACCAACATGTGTGTATCATCAATGTGTATAATTTTTTCCATGATCATGTCCTCTTTGACCCTCAATTGTTCTAACAAACGATGTTCCTCATGAACACTACCCCGTTGAAGTGACACCTCATGACTCCCGCTACTAATGTCAATAGTGGAATCCTCATCAACACACTCCTCAAGAGCCAAGGAACCACACTGCCCACTGTCCATTGTGCTACTAGATCCCATTGTATGCCAATGTACATCATCATATACTGTTGCCTCAATATGAACGTCCCTATATCTTGTATGTATAGATGTATCCTCTTGTTCACTCACTCTACTAATGTCATCTATACCCGTATCCCACACTAATGTGTCGATATTTTTGATAAGGCCATCCCGAAAAATAAGGAATGCATCCCCGTAACTGTAGGCCAGTCCCTGAAGTAAGTGTCCCATCGATATGTCGATCTCCACAACCTAATATATCGATGGACTCCCCAAAATAGGTGACTCACTCTCTCCATATTGGAAGGTATGTATATAGTCATCTATCTCCAAGTCATGCCTCTCCTACTGGGCCTGTAGATATAAATGTCCCTTGTGTTCAATCACTACACAATGTTCATCTACCACATCCTGAATACCACCGATATCATCATGTATCATGTCTAGCATAGGTGACTGAGAAGATGAGGAATGTGTCATTCTCAACTGCATAAGAGTCTCATCATCCCTCACACATGACTTCCTATAAGTTATGTCAACACCCAAAGGTAGGTAACCCAACATATAAATCTCATCATGCCTAGGTGCTGACACACTTGATCCCTCACAAGCATCTTGGTCATCACTTTTTCCATCAGATGTGTGGGTGTCATTAGCCTCATGGGACTGCTCTAATGAAGCATTTAATTCCACCTCCTCATGCACATACTCCCCATGCCCAATCGAATGGTCAAACTGAGGTGTTGTCCTCTCCATATCAAGCTCCTCAACCTGTCCCACATGTGTGCTAACCTCAGAAGATGGCTTTACTGATGGTGTGTTCCATGCTACCAATCTGTCATCCTCCTCACATGCATCCTATTCATCATCACTGTCATAGTGCACCTCAATGTAATGAACTTTCCCCTTGCCCCTGCATCTATGATTTGGCTCCCAAGGCTCCTTGCAATGGTAGAAAAGTTTCGTTCCCTTCTTTCCCATTGATCCATGAGGCTCGAATATCCTTATTTTCTCTTCACTTTGTTGATCATCTAACCCTTCCATTGGGTAAGGATTGTCCATGCATCCTCCTATCTGTAATCAAACCTATGTAAGGTATAACCTTTCCATTGCGTAAGGATTGTCCATACATCCTCCTATCTGTGATCAAACCTATGTAAGTTATAACCCTTCCATTGGGTAGGGATTGTCCATACATCCTCCTATCTTTGATCAAACCTATGCAATATTCCTTTGGTCTTCCCTTGTATTTGATGCTGCAATACTCACCCAAGGTGACCAGTCTCCAGAATCATGCACTCAAAGAGTTTTACTCTCTTTCCATGACCTCAAATTCATGCTCCATCAATATATCACAAAATCATAAGCTAGAGAAGGAATTCTCTCTGATACCACTGTAATGTTCCCAATTGGATTTGCTTGGAACATCTTGAAATTTTGTGTTTTTTGGTTGTGGTATTTTCTCAAACAGTTTGTTGTTTTTTCCTTCCTAGTTGCGCTAGGATAGTTTTGTAGGATTTGCAGGACATAGATAGTAGAAATATAGAAAATAAAAGATACACAACAAGATGCAATAAAAGTAACACAAGAAATAGCCACAAATACCTCAAATCTACATTTTACTTTAATAATATAGATGACCTCAATACAAGAGATGGAAAGACCTAGAACAGATATGGAAGAATAATGTGAATTGGTTGATGATAGCTCAAGATTCAACAACAAAGAGATATCTAGGCTTCCTTGAACCTCGAATAGCTACATACAAGAGATTTGATGGACTGGGAGTATTTCCTTCCTTCAATCTGATGAATAACTAAGTAGAGTTGTGCCCTCCTTGGCTGGTGCGCACCTTAGAAATTGGAATATGATGTTTTGACCTCCCAGCTTCACAAGAATGATTGCAATCCTGTAGATATGAAGAATATTAACTCATCATAAGAGATCATTTGTCTTTAGTAACAAATTTGAACACTCCCGCTCAATATCTCCGTGGGTAAATGTGCCCTCCTTTAGGAAATTCACGCAACTGGGAGAAATAATGAATATGGCATGAAAACCCTCAACAAAATGGTGAGAAAAGGTTCCCTGGTGATAGATAACACTTATGAAGTGAAATCTCTTCTATATACAAGGTCCACAATACCCCACAAACTCTTCTCTCATGGACAGTGTGCCCTAGCTCTACAGAAAAACCCAACCTGTGCTTTGCTTCCACAATTTTCTTATGAATCTGATCTGAACTCTAATATGATGGTGATCTTGGAATCTTTCACCACCTTGGCCAAGAATGGATCAGGAACGAGAGAATATTTCACTCCCTTACTGATCTCTAGGGTTTATTTAGTCAAAACCCTCAAGTATATTGAGCTATCTAGCCAATAGGATAGACATCAAAAATCAATCAACATAATGAGAGAATATTAGCCCCTATCTCTCTTTTATACCCTTTTCACCTTTTCCCTTCAAGTGACTTTTAATTCATCTTTAATATTTTCTCATAAATCACTTTATTAATTTAATGTACCTTTTTACTCCAAAAAGTGATTACTTTGCCCCAGTGAATCCTCCAGCCATTGACAGTCACTTTTCTTCATCCTATCCTATAGATATCTTTACCCCAGTTCCAATGAGTTATTACACTAAGGTGTTTTTCCAAGAAACAAGCCCCAAATAACACCTTCAATGTAATTACTTAACATATGCCCAATAATAACGTTGTTTTACGTGAATCATTGGAATGCAATGGAACCAAGGACAAACTATGTGGAATGGATCTTGATGATGAAATATGATGAATAATGTAAGTTAGGCCCCAAAAAACTCCACAAAACCGCCCGAGTTCACTATCACCCGCAATTGGCTACTCTGGCAGGCATCCCAAACAATAACATAAGGGAATCCAAAAATGGGGACATTACAATAGCATTATAAAAGAACCAAAAACTCATACTTAACTTCATATGTATATTTAAGTGAGTTATTGAAAAGAAAATCTAATCATTAAGTTAATTTAATGTTGATGTTTTTTTTTTTGTAAATAAAAAAGTTTGTATTACCTTGTCAAGCTAACAAAAGCTACACATGTCTGAGGATACACCAAAACTCGCCACCTGTTCTGCCACATAAGTGGAAACCAGAACATGTGGATAGTATTGTTCAAAGACAAAAAAATGACACATGTGTTAAAAAACAAAGGGACTTGCCACCTATTCTGCCACATGCATGGAAACCAGAACATGCGGTCTGCTATGTTACCTGACGAGCTAATGAACCAGAGTTTGATTTCCATAAAAAACTTATAGCTAAAACCATAGAAATTAATAGTAATGAGACTAAACATGAGGTGAACCCAGTCATCCATATTGGCGTATTTTGAAGGCGTATGGTTGACAACAAGTCGGGCAACGGATTTTTGCAGGATCACTTGACAGGGAGTCAAAAAAGACGTCCAGGTGTTTGTTAAGGATATGTTGATTGTGTAGCTTCTTGCTCAAGTCCCTTCGCATATCAAAAATCAATACTAGGTGGTCTTACATGATCCTACAGGTGTTGGGTGGGTCGTGGATGCCCATAGACGGGTGAACTTGCTCGTTTGTGTATGTATTTCTATGGGTTTCTTCCTTGCTCTAGATATCGCCCCATTTTATTCTGGGGTCCTCTTCGTTGGCGTCAATGGAATTCTTACAGTAATCCTTCATCATAGGAGGGATTTCCTCTTCAACTATAAATCATGTCAAGGATGGCTTAGGGAAATTCAAAGGGGGGTTGGTACCTATGGACGGTCGCTTCTCCATGGTGGTCTTCTGCAAATTAGGTATAATTTCCTCCCAATTAGGAGGAATCTCCTCCTCCACTGTGCAAATGCCATAGTAATGCTTTGATTTAGATGGACGAATCTCAGTTTGAGCATCCTCACACTAGTTCTGACCAGAGCAAGGAGAGCGACCCAAGATGCTTCCTGGAGAGAGAGAGAGAGAGAGAGAGAGAGAGAGAGAGAGAGGTCCTATGCACTTATGCCTGCCTACTTAACTATAGTAGGTCGACCTACGCCGATACTTTCCTCTCTTGC
>ML783781.1:575372-588558 GCA_009831015.1 Picea engelmannii
TATATATATATATTTCTAATTAAATTTGACTTACCCCATATTATATTGGTTTATTATTTTTAATTTATTTATTGGTTTCTAAATTTTATTCATTAATTTTTTTCACTGCAAATGTCTAATTTTTCACCTTTTACCCAATAAATATTAAAAGATATATCTCTCTTTTCATTGTATTTTTCAAAGATTTCTCCCATAATGATAAGTAGGGTGTCTACTTCAAAAGTTGAGTTTCAAAATTTTAATATAGGTTTTATTCTAAAAATATTGTATACTAATATGATGAATTGTGAAAATATACATTTTCAAAATTTATATTATCAAGTTTAAAGTGAACTTATAATAATATAAAATTCATTTGAATTTTATAAAAGGAGAAAAAAGGTCATGAGTTATATATTCCTACCCACTACAAAAGAGTTTTGAAAGCCAAAATAAGACCTACTGAACACTTAGAATCAACACATTCTTTCACATATCTACTTATTTTTCATTTTGAAGGTTGGAATTGCCTCAAAGGGAGCCAAATTTGTGATTAAATTGCATAGCCAATGAATCAAAACTTGTGATGGGTTGCATAAGAAAGCCATTACATCCAAAAGGGATAAAAACATAGCAGCTCCAAATCAGCCCCAAATTTGACCACGAATTTGGGAGAGCACTAAAAGGCTCCTATTTTAACTGAATCTAACAAAAGTGTAAGAGAAGCATTCTCATTGGTGGAGGAATAATAGATTCTAACCCAAATTTTGGGCTTATGTTTCTCTTATAATTGTCTATAATATAAACATTTTTCTCATTTGTATGTAACATCCCTCTCTTGAATGCACTGAATGGACTTATTCTTTGAGGACACTTGCGTGCAAGTGATCCAGTTCTTTATACGATTGGTTGTTTTGATTATGATTATGAGATATTGTGGATTTGATGATATGTTATTTTTGTTGTATTTACATCGACAAGTGCTATTGACTGGGTTCTCCTGAGTGAGCAAGACTCTAGACGTTTGAGGATGTTGAGGCATCGATGAAACTCTATGGACTCTGGATCGAGTCAGGGAGTGGACTATTAGGGTTTGAATGTTGTTGTTGTGACATATGTACATATGATTAGATATTATGATGTTGATTGTTATTGCTGACATGATTCATTGATGGATGTAGGCTAACGATAACTTGCCGACCAGACTCACATTTGGAGTAAAGGGGTCACGCATGACAACTAAATACATTAAGAGAGAGGTGAGGCAACAACCCTGCCATAGCCTACTAGCACTCCTTTCGTGGCTCAAACTGTAGGTTAACGATTACCTACTTCGAGAAAACCCACGATGCCGTGAGGGCAGACTGTGAAAGTCGCTCATGATGATTCTAAGGGGCGCACAATAAGGTAGGGTCCTTATTCCTTAGAGGCCCTTAGCCTCCCATAAGATCACCTGACGGAGTATTGACTCGAGGGGTTTGACGTCTACCAAATTCAGTCAAGAGGCGAGTGACACCCTTGGAGCACGTAGTGCGTCTTGAAGGGCATGCCGCGAAAATAAAATAGAAAGAGGTGAGTGGCACCCTTGAAGCATGTAGTGCATTCTGAAGTGCATGTCACAATTTTAACTGTGGTAAGTTAATAAACCTAGTGCCTAGAAAACTATGCCCCCTTAGGATTTGGTCGAAAATAGATGATAGTATGAGTAAAGTTTAATAACTAAAAGTTCCCTTAAAAATTGTCGCCCAACCTAGTGAAATTAAAACCTAGGTCTAAGTAGAACATGTGGACAAAGAAAAACTAAATAGACATGTAACAAGAAAGGGGGGGTAACAAATTCAAACTTTAATTATTAAAGTAAAAATTATAATGGATGATTAAATTTATTAAAAGGGTAAATGGTTGTTTTTGTCTACACTTGCTAAATTTGATTTTTAGTTGAAAAGAAAAAAGGGGAAACTTAAAGAAAACAAATGTATTATGGCCGTCGAAGACGTGTGATGGAGATGTATCTATCAGAGGAATGGTTCCAGGAGAGGTATGTATCGAAGGAATTCATTGAGCGTCATCTCAACGATTTCAACTCCTTGCAACAGGGAGGCCGTACGGTGCCTGAGTACGAGGCCCGTTTTATGGAGCTGCTTCAGTATGCTCTGCACCTGAATATTGAGAAGCTTAAGGTGAAAAAAGTTTTTGTTTGGACTTAATGTCAACATTCATGTGAAGGTGAGGATTCTGATGCCTCAAACCTTGCATGATGTTGTCCAAAAGGCCCTCATAGCATAGGAGGAACTTATCAATGGGGGTCAAAGTATGACTCCAGTGAGACCAGTAGGACATGCATCATTTGGTGCGCAACAACATCAGATAACAACTAGACATTCACCAGGATATCGTGGCTTCTAGAGAGGATCCACTTTCACTACACCTCGATGACCAATGCCTCAACAACAGACTCCTTACAGAGCACCACAACAATGCCGACCATAGAAACAATAGTTTAGGGTTGATCCGCAGAACATACCAGGGTTCCAGGTCGGTGGGCCGTTAGCTTCTACATCATGTACCAGGAGTAATGGACCGAAGAAAGGGTGTTGTACATGTCGAGATCCACATTACCAGTGTGACTTCCTAGTGGAGAGGACCAGAGCATCTGGATCAGCCAGACCCACTACCATGGGAGATTTGGGCAAGGCCTATTAGATTCATGCAACAGTGAATAACCGCTAGGCAGAGCACCAATCGACTGTGCTCGAGACGTTAGGTACCTTCGCTGACCAGACTCTTAGTATTTTGATAGATCCAGGTGCTATAAAGAGTTTTATCTCTGGTGCAGTGCTAAAAAGAATTAAGTTAAAGGTATTCGAACAACATGAGTTTAGCTTTGTAGAAATGGCTTCGGGAGCCAAACAGAAGGTTGGAGGGACGGTGATGGGCTACAACCTTAACTTGGGTGAGTTTTTCACAAGGTTCGATCTGTACGTCACAATCTTAGGATCTTATGATGTCATGATCAGTATAGACTGGTTGGAATCGCATGAGGTGATACTCAACTGTAAGACGAAGTTGAGCTTGGTCAATGATGAGGGATAGAGACGCATGATTGTAGGTCAGAACCAGGGAGTTTCCCTGAGGTTCATCTCTTCCTTGCAGCTATGGAAGAGCATGCTCAAGGGATGTAAGCTTTATGTGATCCTTGCGTTAAACGAGAAGGGATTAGTGGAAGGTCTAGAAAACCTTTCAGTGGTGTGAGAGTTTGTGGACATCTTCCCTGAGGAGTTACCTAGGATGCCACTGGAGAGGGGATTAGAATTTAACATCAACCTAGAACTAGGAACTGAACCGATAACAAGAAATCCTTATCGGATGTCGACCCCAGAGTTACATGAGTTGAAAATGAAACTGAAGGAGTTGTTGGACCTAGGAATTATATGTCCAAGTGTGTCACCATGGGGTGCGCCTGTTATCTTCATATGAAAGAAGGATGGGTCGTGGAGACTATTCATTGACTATCGCCAATTGAACAAGGAAACGATCAAGAATCAGTATCCGTTGCCAAGGATTGATGATCGATTTGATCAGACGAAGGGTGCGATAGTGTTTTCAAAGATTGAATTCATATCGATGTATCACTAAATATGGATCAAGGAGGACGACATCCCTAAGACCACCTTTAAGATGAGGTTTAAAAATTACGATTTTATTGTTTTACCGTTTGGACTGACGAACGCCCTAGGGGTATTTATGAGCTTGATGAACATGGTGTTCCGCGAATACTTGGACAAGTTCATCCAAATATTCATTGATGATATTTTGATTTACTATTGGACGATGGAGGAGTATGACGAGCACTTGTGCATGGTACTACAATGTCTACGAGAGAAAAAATTGTATGGGAAGTTGTCTAAATGATTTTTTTATCAATCAAAGATTCACTACTTAGGGCATGTTATCTCCGGTGAAGGTATCGCTGTGGATCCAACAAAGTTTGAGGCTATTATGGAATGGCCTACACCGACAAATGTCCCAGAAGTGCGTAGTTTCATGGGTTTAGCGATATATTATCGACGATTTGTCGAGGGTTGTTCTAAAATAGTAAATATGATCACGAAACTGCAGAAGAAGAATAAGAAGTTTGTTTGGACCGAGAAATGCACAGAGGAATTTCGGAAGCTCAAGGACTTGTTGATGACAACACCAATACTAAAGGTCCTTGACATGGATGAGGTCTTCCTGGTATGCACTGATCTATCCAAGGAAGGCTTAGTCAGAGTCTTGATGCAAGATGATCGAGTGATCACTTAAATCTTGAGAAAGTTGAGAAGGCATGAGAAGAACTATGCGACGCACGATTTGGAGTTGTTAGCCATTGTATATGCCTTAAGAGTTTGGAGACACTACTTGATTGGATGGAAATTCGAACTAAAAACGGGCCATTGTGGTCTACAACATATCTTTACACAAAGAGACTTGAACGTGCAACAACGACATTGGTCAAAATTTCTTAGTGAGTACAATTTCGAGATTACTTACATAAAAGTGACAGTGAATAGAGTGGTTGATGCATTGAGTCAGAGACCATGCATATTTTCGATGATTCCCCTTCAAATGAATCTATGTGAAAATATTCTAACTTTACAGTGCAACGATGAATGGTACAAAGAGGTCAAGGATTTTATTGGACAAAAGACAATGATGGTACCAAAATTTGAGGGATTTACTGTGGAAAACAATGGATTATTGATATTTAAAAGTCAAATTTGTGTACCGCCCAATGACGAGTTGAGGGGTTTGATCCTAAACAAGGCTCATAGAGAAGTGTACATGGCTCACCCAGGAGTCGTGAAGATGAGGGAAGACCTTAAACCCTTATTCTTATGGAAAGGAATGAAGGAAGACATAGTCAACTACGTGGCAAGATGTCTAGAATGTCAGCAGGTGAAGGATGAACATAGACATCCAAAAGGATTACTAAAGCCACATGCTATTCTTGAATCAAAATGGGAGGTCATTTTGATGGATTTCGTTGTTGGATTGCCATTGACGATAAGGAGACATGACTAAATTTTTGTGGTAGTTGACACTCTGACGAAGAGTGCTCATTTAATTCCTATACATACGATGTATCAGGAACCTAACATAGCTAGAGTTTTCATCAGTGAGATAGTGAGGGTGCATGGCATGCCTAAGAGGATTATATCCGATAGAGGATCAATGTTTACATGATGATTTTGGACTAGTTTCCAAGAGGCCTTGGGAACCCAACTTAACTTTAGTACCGCATATCACCCAGAGACAGATGGGTAGACCGAAAGAACAAACCAAATCTTGGAGAATATGTTGCGTATGTACGTTACAGACCAACAAAATCATTGGGAAGAGTTCTTGCCACTGGTAGAGTTTGCATACAACAACATTTATCAAAGCACCATTAAGATGGCACATTTCGAGTTTCTTTATAGGCGACCGTGACGCCTTTGATTTGGGATCGGATTGAGGATAGGGTCCTAGTGGGACTAGAATTGATCCAAGAAATGGAATATCAAATGAAAACAATAATACAAAGGATCAAGGAAGTGCATAATCGATAGAAGAGTTATGTCGATGCGCATCGTGTCGACCGTAGTTATGAAGTTGGTGATCGAGTATTCTTATGGGTTAAACTGCATAAGAGTTCAATAAAGTTTGGGAAGGGTGATAAACTCTCTCCTAGGTTCGTGGGACCCTGTGATATTGTGGAAAAGAAGGGGCATGTGGCCTATCAACTAGCCTTGCTTGATTCTTTGAGGCGTATGCACGATGTTTTTCGTGTATCTGTTTTGAGGCATTATGTTAGTGATTCTACACATGTTATTGACATGAGTTCCTTGCAGGTATTGGATGAGGATGCGCTCACGGCGGAGCCAATCCACATCTTGGACCATCGCATTTGAAAACTACGATGCCGAACAATAGATGAGGTCAATGTCTAGTGGGACAACTATAATCTGCAATCGGCAACCTGGGAGGACGCATATGATATGCGTCAACAATTTCCATTTTTGTTTGATAGCTAGACCTATGATATTGTGATACACTTTATTTTGGCACTTACATACTATGAAACTTTAGGACGAAGTTTAAAACAAGAAGGGGTGTATGTAACATCCTGCTCTTGAACGCACTGAGCGGACTTATTCTTTGAGGAAACTTGCGTGCAAGTGATCCGGTTCTTTATATGATTGGTTGTTTTGATTATGATTATGAGATATTTTGGATTTGATGATATGTTATTTTTGTTGTATTTACATTGACAAGTGTTATTGACTAGGTTCTCCTGAGTGTGCAGGAATATGGACATTTGAGGATGTCGAGGCATTGATGAAACTCTATGGACTCTCGATCGAGTCAGTGAGTGGACTGTTAGGGTTTGAATATTGTTGATGTGACATATGTACATATGATTAGATATTATGATGTTTATTTTTATTGTTGAAACGATTCATTGATGGATGTAGGCCGACGATAGGTTGCTGACCAGACTCACATTTGGAGTAAAGGGGTCACGCATGACAACTAGAGACATTAAGGGAGAGGTGTGGCAGCAGCCCTACCATGACCTACTAGCACTCCCGTTTTGGATCAAATTGTAGGTTAACGATTACCTAGTTCGAGAAGACCCACGATGTCGTGAGGGCAGACTGTGATAGTCATTCACGATGATTCTAAAGGGTGCGCAATAAGGAAGGGTCCTTATTCCTTATAGGCCCTTAGTCTCCCACAAGATCACTTGACAGAGTATTGACTCCAGGGGTTTGACGTCTACCAAATTTAGTCAAGAGGCAAGTGGAAACCTTGGAGCACGTAGTGCGCCTTGAAGGGCACGTCGCACAAATAAAATAGAAAGAGGTGAGTGACACCCTTGAAGCACATAGTGCGTTCTGAAGGGCACGTCATGATTTTAACTATGGTAAGTTAATAAATGTAGTGCCTAGAAAACTATGCCTCCTTAGGAACTGGTCGACCTTAAAATAAATGATGGTATGAGTAAAGTTTAATAACTTAAAGTTCCCTTAAAAATTGTCACCTAGCCTAGTGAAATTAAAACTGAGGTCTAAGTAGAACATGTGGACAAAGAAAAACTAAATAGACATGTAACAAGAAAGGGGGGTGTAAGAAATTCAAACTTTAATTATTAAAGTGAAAATTATAAGGGAGGATTAAATTTATTAAAAGGGTAAATGGTTGTTTTTGTCTACACTTGCTAAATTTGTTTTTTAGTTAAAAAAAAAGAGGGGAAACTTAAAAGAAAGGGAAACTTAAAGAAAAGGGGAAACTTAAAGAAAAATGGGAATTCCCAACTTAGTAAAGAATATATCCTTTGGAACTTTCTATTTATGAACTCAACTAGGATTTAAGTAAGGCTTAAGTCATTTAATAATTGTAAGGGAATATTGGGACACCGAGTAGCGTTTTTAGGAACACTTTTAGGTGGGTGAGAGAAATAGGCAAATTTAATTAATAAATTAATTAATTTTCTGGTGAAACTAGGGGATTGGGTGACATGTGTACGGGGGAGGTTTGTCCTCATTAAATTTAATAAGAAGGATTCTAATGAGGGTTTGGAAAACTAATCACTTGAAAACTCTATAAAAAGGATGGTAGAGGAGGAGTATGGATCACATCTAGCTTGCGTAACGTTATGCTGCCGAAATTTTATCTTGATTGAATTTTCTCTTATGGGAGTTGGGATACCCAGATCAGCTGATGAGTGGTATCTTGACCTTGCGAGACAATTTGGGAAGCTATCATTCTCTGGTATTGTGTGTGTGGCCCCTTTGTGGCTCGGGGGGCTCATGGGGAAGAATATTACCCCTAGCGTTGGTTGGGAGGTACTGGTGAGGTCTTAGCAGTTGGAAAGCAGCACTTGGATGGAGCCCGAGAAGGACTTAGATGGAGAGTAAGCACAGGATAGGGAATTCTGGTTATTCGTCGTCGGTTACAGGTAAGCAAGCATTATTTTCTTTTTTAAATAAAGGAAAAATTTGGTCTAAATTTTCTGTACATGAATATCTATAATGGTGAAGGTTGAAATTGATTTGGACAACAATGGAGAAATGTAATTCAATAATTTTATTTCCAGCTTAGAATTGAAATTGTGGCAATGAATTAGTTTCAGTATTCCCCTATTGTTTAATGAAAAATGTTCATTTATATGAATTCCTGGTCAACTTATATTGAGTATTGTGATTGCTATAAAATAAAACGTTGATAGCAGACATTATACTCAGTACGGAATTCCTTGTTAAATTGAGTTGATCAATAAGCACAATAACATAAGTTTGAGTTGATAATTACATTAATTCTTGTAACATAGGATGGTTGCACCTGTTAGTTTTTGCCTGTTATCTCTGTGTATCGTTTATTTTTGGAGTTACTGTCTAGTTTTCGCGTGGCCAGAATGAGCCCCAGACTCAAAACCTTGCTTGCATTTTTTTTAACCCCTAGTTGCGTTTTATTTATTCCTTGAATACGATTTTTTTCTTTTATATTCGATTAGGGCACTTCAGGTCGAATCTATTCATAAATTGTTATGAAATTCCTTCCACTACTTGCCTTTCATTTTTATCTTTTAGTCGAGTTGGATTTCATAAAAAGTTGAATGATAATCCCTCACAGGATGTAGTAGCAAGGTCCCATCTCCTAGCCACTATCAAATGGCTTATATGATTAACACCCAATGAGGATACTAGCTACAGTAACTGGCTAAAAACTACAGTAAATATGCTCATAAATCTGCATTGTTTCATTATTTTGTTTCTCCAAAGAGAAGATTTGGATGCAAATTTTTGTTAGAAAAGTCTGTATGACAAATCATTTTGATGTGTGTAGTAATTGGGCTTCCAGACAAAGAACAATGGCATTGTGGATTTTAAGGTTTTGTTATTGACAAAGAACTATTTCTAAATGCTCACGCTCATTGCTATATATATTCAAATTTTTATTTAAAATAGTAAATATACAAAAACAATTTATTGAAAAGGATACAACAAACACATCAAGAATATACAACCATTTACTACAAGAATAAAAAAAAATGAGAAATGTTTTCCCTATTGTAAAATTGTCTCGGTTACTGCAATAAATAGTTTAGAAATAAACAAATTCCATTGCGGGGACTTGAACCCAGGTCTCTCTGGTGAGAGTCGACCAGTTAGACTACAACGAAGAAAATATGAAGTAATTGTTGATGACAATCAACTGGCGGGTTGTTAATTCCTGCCTTTTGTCCTGAGCACGTCCAGAATGGAGCAACACATTTTTAGTTTGAGCATTGGGAGTGGCGGTTCCCTTACGAAGTTTCTGCCTTATGCCATTAAAGTAAAGCCATCGTTTTTTTGTTAACTCAACTTTAAAGTTTTTCAAATTGGAATGTGAAGAATCTTGTTACTAATTAAATTGAAATCCTGGGTTGGCAAGTGGCCGCGTCCTTGGATTTTATTTCACCCAATTTTTTCTCTTAAATAGTCATATGTTGCATCGCAACGATTCGTCCCAGAAGTGAGTGGTTTGTCAGGTTTTGATTTCCCCTTTTTGGCAACGAATAACATTTGAATTTCAATTATTACTACACAAAAAAATTTGTTGTTATTTGACTTACAATTATTACTACACAGAAAATTTAATTGCTATTTGAATTGCAATTATTACTACACATATTTTTATTGCCATTTGAATTTCAATTATTACTACACAAAAAAATTAATTGTTATTTGAATTACAATTATTGCTAAGATTTTTATTGCCATTTGAATTTTAATTATTACTACACAAATTTTTTTATTGCTAATTGAATTGCAGTTATTACTACACAAAGATTTTATTGCCATTGAATTCTAATTATTAATACACCGGGATTATAATGCTATCTAAACTTTAAATTAAAACTACACAGAGATTTATTACTATCTGTATCTATAGCGAAACAATAACACAATGAATTCTACTCTTATCCCATAGATAATTGTTACTTCTGTAATTTCGGACTATTTTTGGGATTTTGGTAGCGGGAATATGGTTGGGGTCTATTATGGAGGTTAACACATCAAATTATATATATTATTAAACTGTAGCATCAACAAACTTGCCAATAATTTTCGATGTCTTTTTAATATTTCTGCAAAAGGTTTATATATGTTATTATTGTTTTATTTCCTATAAATTGTTTCTAAGAAAAACTTTTTCGATAGAATCCTTACAAGGAATTTAGATATTTATAGGTGTGTGATACAATGGGAGGAACTAACACAAACATTGTGATTTGACAAGTGATGCACCTTTCCATGTTGATACTATGGGTGTGAATAGATTTACAAAGTAGAGATCCTTAACATAAATAGTTAATTCAAGAAGACATACACTTTATTATGTTTGTTGCTAGGGATGTAATTTGATCTTCAAGTAGTGATTCAATAAAGTAGTGATTCAGGTATAGTTCTTGGAGTTTATCCAGGAATTTATGAGATATTATAAATGAACTACATTATTTTAGATGTTATTCAATTCCATCATAAGTTGTTATCAATGAACAAGTTATTGGTGTATTAGGACTCTGATAGTTTAAGTTGGTACCTTGACGCGCTGGTTGTGTTTGTTAAAGGTTTAGATTTGAATGTGCTTGGGATTCTAGTGTGCTCGTTGCACCATGGAAACATGATTTCTTAAGTTCAGATCATTGTGTGCGTTGATCGATAACGCATATGAAACATGGCTTAGGGTCTTGTGCCTCCAGATGTGGATGTTGTTGTATTTATGGTTGTACTTGGTTTTGTAACTTTATTGTGATTGTCTCTCACTCATCGGGAAGGTTCTTGTGACTGGTCTTCGAAGCTTTTGTGTTTGGATTGATTGAGGTTGTCTTTTAACTTAGTAGGCGTGATCTTGCGTGTGTCGGACGGGACGTAGACACCTCCTTGTTCCTCAGAATAGTTGCCAACCTTGAGACCTTAAATGGTCAAAATTGATGGGAACCTGGTCTTGAGCATTGCTTATGTGTCTTGGAGGTCCTAACCTTCTAGGGTAGGATGGGAGGGTATTATTTTTATTTTGTCTAATTGATTTTCACATGTTGCATCTGGTTGGATGATGTGCTAGTATGCTCGATCGTTATGTTGTCTATTTCCTGGTTGCATGCATCGTGTTCGTCATCGAGTTGTGTTGTTTGACTATTGTTGTTGTTACTTCCCTTCTTTAAAAAAAAATGCACTTGTTATGCATCGCATGGTGTCACAACGATGAGGGTCGTTACAGTAAATATCAAAGCAGAGATGATTTTAAGGATGGGAATTTATTTTAAAATGTGGAAACCTTGGCGAATCTTATTAATCCTTCATATGCCAAGTATAAATGTTTGGCGATATTTTTGTAAAAATATTCAAATTTCTAAGGATTTTATATAGTTTTTATAAAATTTTGGCGATTTTTAAGGTAAAATAAT
Organism: Picea engelmannii; assembly: GCA_009831015.1. Lineage (NCBI taxonomy): Eukaryota > Viridiplantae > Streptophyta > Pinopsida > Pinales > Pinaceae > Picea > Picea engelmannii. The sequence continues at coordinate 586,828 of ML783781.1, forward strand.
TTTATCCTATAGAATTTGGGCGAATAATTTTTAAAATAACGAATCTAGTTTTTGGGAAAACCATGGAAAATTAGCCCATGAGCGAAATTTAGCCCCTAAAATCATCTATGTATCAAAGGTTCAAATCAACAGTACAAGGGGGGGAAATAAAGCAGAGAGGCCATGAGAGACTGAAGATATACTTGGAACGCCTCTATTTTTGCAACAATAAGTAAAACTTTTCTTCATCCACTTCTCTCTCTCTCTCTCTCTCTCTCTCTCTCTCTCTCTCTCTCTCTCTCTCTCTCTCTCTGTAAACATAATCTAAGTAATATACTTTGAAAGGGAGACAATCAGTTCCAATGCTGAGATTTTATAATCCCCTTCGGTGTCATGGTTGTTTTCCCTAGTCAAATAATAGATTCAATAAATTTATCAGTGTTTCCCTCTTCATTTTCTATCTCACAGTGTATTGAATAAACCAATGGATATATGCTTTCCTTTCCCATTTTATTTTATGTCTAATGTATATGTGTTAAGAAAGTAGTTCATCCTCCTAAGATCATATTTGTTCCCTTTGTTTAAGTTATTTATCAAGCATAACTATGTCAAGGTGCCCATAGTTCAAAATATCATTCTTATGGTTGAAGATTTTGATTAATTGGGTTGGTTGTCATTGATGTCAACCCTTGAAGAAAGTCAGGTAGCGAATTTCGGTAGCACAATGGTTTGGGTAATGGACCCAAGTTTGTTTGATGGATAATGGTATGTGTTTTGATATGTTTGCAGGTAAGACTATTCTATATGGATAGTACATGTCATGCCATTTCCATTGGTATGTGGAACGTCACATGACTCCTCACGGTTAGAGAGTTATGGCCATGTGAAGTTGGAGAACCCTCATGAGTCATCTAGAAGCCCCAAAAGGTCAAAGTAGTCAAAGTGATTGCAAAGAAGAATTATTTAAATAATAAATTGAAGTGATGAGTGTACTATAATTCAAAGTGGATACAAAAGAAATTATTTAAATAATAAAGTTAATGGAGAAATTACTAAGTGGACAGGTGGTTAGAAGTGGGTTAGCCCTAAAATAAGGAAAGTGGGTTAAGATGGTTAGAAGGTAATTTAAATAATAAAGTGAAGTGATGAGTGTACTATAAGTCAAAGTGGATACAAAATAAATTATTTAAATAATAAAGTTAATGGAGAAATTACTAAATGGACAAGTGGTTAGAAGTGGGTTAGCCTTAAAATAAGGAAAGTGGGTTAAGATGGTTATAAGGTAACCCCTTGAGGAAGCTACATGAAAGTATAAATAAGAGGCAAGGGTCTCTCATTATTAATCACACTTGAGCATATTGAATATATAAAAGTGACTGAGGTAACCAAAGGATATCTAAGCTGAATTTCAGAGGGAAGGTGAAGTAAAGAAGGTCGAAATTCAAGGGAGGATAAATTATTTTGATGATGCTTTCTAAGGTATGTTATTTACAGGTCATCTCACCATTTTCTCAATAACGTTTTTTTCTAGAATGATTCAGACCATGAAATTGAGAGACCGTTGAGGTAACATATCCAAGAAGCTGTGATACAAATTTCAGCTTATGGGTCTGTTAAGCCCTAATATTGGCTCATTACCCCTTAATTGGGACATATTAGATTAGTAATGCTATTTTATTTATGTCGGCTTTAGGCCATTAGTTGTAATTTAGATTAGTAATGTTATTTTAATTATGTCGGCTTTAGGCCATT
>ML783781.1:600205-626798 GCA_009831015.1 Picea engelmannii
GTGGGCCTTCACTACAAGCCTTAACAAGCTTGAAGGAGAACCATATACACACAAATGGATGATAAAGTTCCAATCCTTGATGAGAAAAACTATTCTAATTGGAGAATAGAGATGAGATTACATTTGAAGACAATGGGAGCATTGATTTGGAAGGCAACCATTGGTGGATCATTTCCTTTGAAGAACAAGTCAAAGTTTGCAGCTCAAAGGGAAGGAAAGAAGAATGATGCATTGGCTCTCAAGACCATTCTTAGTGGACTCTCAAGCCCTATCAAAGAGAGCATGGGGCAATGCACTTTCGCCAAGGATCTATGGATAAAGCTAGAGGATACATATCAAAGCAAGAAGGATAAGGAAGGTATTGAAGACCACTCCATCAAGATTATCAAAGATAAAGAATTTTCAAAAACCCTTGATTGTATTATTTCAAAATGTGATCTTGAAAACATTTCAAGTGAAGATAGCACAAAGGAAGATCTCAAAAGTATTTCAAATAAAGGTAAAGAATCTCCAAAGACTCTTGATTGCAATGATTCAAAATGTGATGATGTTGATTTTTTCTCAAGTGAAGAAGAAGATCTATAAATAGTTTGTGTAAAGTTTGATGGTAGTTATCCCATGGAAAGAATAGAAGAAAATCTATTAGAACTTCAAAAATAAGTTGAAGAGGGTTTATATAGATATAGCAATGATCATTATTATACACACTATAACTATATTTCGGATAACACTAATAAGTTTCTTAGGAGGAGTCAAAGGCACATCTTAAAGTTAAAGGGAATGCTCAAAGAACAAGAAGAGAGCAATAAGACTCAATTAGAAGAAAAGGAAGAAGAGATCACAATACTAAACAATGAAAAAAAAGATATGAAGGTAGATGATGAGATTAGAAAATGTTTTGAAACTATTGTCCATCTCAAGACCCAAATTGAAGAAGCTAAAAGGGTAGAGGAACTATTGAACGATAAAATAAATGAAAAGGAAGAGTCATGTAATAAGTTAGAAGCTGAAGTTGTTGACCTTAGAAAGAAGGTAGAGAAGTCAAATAAATTCTTGAATAGCTCACAAATCTTGAGTGAGATCTTGGAAAGCCAAAGATCACCAAATGATAAATCAAGTCTTGGATACAACAAAGAAACCACACATGCTGAATCAGGCACCTCAAAGAAGCATGAGCAAATTTCATCAAAGGATGAAGACAATGTTGCAAATCAACCATCTACACAAGGAAAAAAAAATCTCAAACGAACAAAGAAAGGAAGACATCAAGAAACTATCTTTGGGACACCAAAGCAAAGGTTTGAAAGTATTTTTCATGGGAATTGTTATTCATGTAATGAATATGGTCACAAATATTTTGAATGTAGAGCTTATGAAAGGAGATATAATGGAAGATTGTATAACACCATAAGGTGTTAGAGATTTGATCAAGTAGGACACATTGTTGTTCACTGTAACACCATGAGATGCTACAACTGTAGTGGATTTGGCCACAAATCCCAGGATTGATGGAACATAAGAAGAAAGTCCATGATAAGGACTTCACATAGCATGGCTAGAAGAAGGAATGAAGTATGGAAGGGAGACATATTTGAAAAGATGGATGCTCAGAGCTCAAGTTCTAAGGAGCAAGGACCTCTACAAAAGTGGGTGAAGAAGACAGAGCAGCTAGAACAAAATGAAACACTGAAGGGAAGCTCAAGTGTGTCATATATTGAAGCATACATCGGTGACAGTGGTATCAATCACATACATACACAGGCTGACCTTGTATAGGTTGCGTACATATGCGAGCTGTTGTGCAGCAAGCCATGTATATGTGGTAAATCCTAAGGAAAAGGTCTATGCTCATGGGTTGCAGCTTGATGTGATAGTATAATTCTGTGTTGTAGGGTCTGACATGGTTTGTTTCAGGTTCTGACATTGTTTGCTGCAAGTTTTCATGATTCTATATTGGATTATGTAATGTGATGATAAAAAAAATAAAAAAATGAAAGGCCATCTTGGATGCATGACACTAACCCATGAGTATGGATTGATGCATTTTCTGTTGAAAAAACAATGTTGGTTATGGAAGTGAAGTTATGGCACCTTGGTCATATGATATATCTTGATGATGCTAGCTAGAGATGTCATTTGATCTATTGAAGCATACTACTAGCATATGTGTTATTGGATGCTTAGTATTTTCTGTAGTAAATGGAGAATTGATGTTGATCTGTTGGTGTACATGGTTGGTACATATTTGAGTTTCATTGATATATCTTATGATGTATTATTGGAAGCTTACTTGTTGGAAAAATTGATGCATGCATTTGACATATGGATGGGCTACATATTGGGACACGTAGTTGGTGAGTTGATGAGGTGATCATGTTGTACAATCATTGATGATCTATAGTTGATGTATGATTGGTACATTTCTAGTACATTGGTAGAGGCGCCTACTGGCAGTTTGATTGGCACATGTTTTATGGAGGATTTGGCATACATGTCTGAGGATTCATCATGTTTTGGTATTGGTGCATGGTGATATTTGGCACACTCATATATGGCATATGCTTTTGGTATTACTTGATTAACACAACAATTGGTATTTGCTTGAGATACATGGTTATGGTACTTGGTTCATGATGGAGACATATCATGAGTGATATGACACTTGTTTGGCATATTGATAGATGCTCATTGGTTGGCATATTGGTATATGCACATGGTTGGCATATTGGCAGATGCACATGTTGGCATATGGTTGATACATTCCATTGATGAGATCTTATGACACATTGAATGGTATTGATGTACATGGGTGTTGTGCATGAAGGGCACAAAATTGGTACATGATGTACTTGGGTGATGTTCTACTCATGATTCTCTATTTTTTGTTGACGTATCTTTTGTTTCATGATGGTTGGTATAACATGAGTTTGATGCATGAACAGGTCCAAGGATCGTCATATGGTAGCATATTGTTCATTTTGCAGAGAATATAGGGGGAGACATACCCATAGGGGAGTCATTCTTCTTCCCATGATTCCAGGAGGAGAGATTTATCATATGAAAAGATAAATACTTGAGAAAGAGCCCTATATTTAAAGAAAGAGCACAAAGGCATAATTCCAGGGGGAGCAATGGTCACAAGGGGAGTATGAGCGATATATCTTTAGCATTACATCATAGTGATATCCCTTGTTCAAAAGGGGAGAGATTATTTAGAGGAATATCAAAATCATTCAGATAGGGGGAGCAGCCTAAGGAGATTTCAAGTAGGGGGAGAGAACCTAAGGGGAGAATGGCCCTTTACCATTGATGTCAAAGGGGGAGAGATGATCCATTGATGTGATTGACAATTATTTATGGGGAGGGTTACTCACATTGACTATTGATGTAGAGCATGCCTTATCTACATGTTGACATCAATAATTGGTAATTGGTGTTGACATCAATGTTGGTATTGCCATCAATGCCAAAGGGGGAGATTGTTGGATCATGTTGTCATTGATGCCAAAAGTGTGATTGATTGATGTCATTGATTGATTTCAAGTGATTGATGTCAAGTGATTGATTGTTTTATTGATGCCAAAGGATTGATTGATTTATGATTGATGTAAAATGTAATATGTATTCTCCTTGACGAGAATTGATAAGATGAACATGGATCAATGAGTTTTCATTGATATGATGAAGATGGATAAATTAGTTGTTATTGATACATGATGCATAGTTGGATTGATGTAATGGTATTATCATGGTTGATAAGGTACACAAATGGATGAACTCCAAAGTGGTCCCCTTATGGTGAAATCCCTCATGGAAAGACGCTTTACGGTTGAGTTATCCTAGAAGAATGGTTGGATAACCCATGCTTGATTGTGGAATAATGAGATGAATATAAATGAAGTTTTTGGTGAAACTATCCTAGATGGATAGTTCTTGTCATGCCATTTCCGGTGGTATGTGGAATGTCACATAACTCCTCACGGATTGAGAGTTATGGCCTTATGAGGTTGAAGGACCCTCACATGAAGGCTTGAAGCCCCAAAAGGTCAAAGAAGTCAAAGTGCTTGAAAAAAAGAAATCATTATGATAAAGTAAAGTGACAAAGTCAAGAAAGATTATTTAAATAATAAAGTAATGTGACAAAATCAAGAAGGAATATTTAAATGTTAAAGTAATGAACTTTCTATTTATGGAAAGTGGTTAACCCTAAAATAAGGAAAATAGGTTAAGTGACCTAGAAATGGGTTAAGTGACCTAGAGGATGAAAGTATAAATAAGATAGCAATGGTCTCTTGCAATACATCCCTTTTTGTAGATCAATGGAGAGATTCTTGTGAGAATATAGTTTGGAGTATTGATGGAGAGCTTCTTGTGAGAGCATCTTTGGTGAAGATCTCTTGAGCATGATTGAAGATCTATTTTGAGAAAGAGAGAGTGAGGAGGATCTCATGGATGCATCAAAGTTTCAGAAATATCATAGATCTTGACGAAAAAAGTCTCAAAGCTTTAGAAACCCTAGTTTTTGAGGTGTACGTGGGTTGTAATGGGCCAGGGCACGTACATACATGGGTTGTATGAGGACAGGGCGCATACAGTGGATAAAATCATGGAGATTTGTGTTTGAGCTGATGACAAGCTGTTGAAAACTGAAGCAGGTTCCAGATCTACATTTTATGGGCTCAGATCTATCACTGAGACACTGGTATGGTTGCATTATTGTCTTGATGGATAGTATTACTTGTTGTGTTGTGAGTGATTAGGGCATTCTTGGTATGGTTGTTGTGATGTGGTTTATATTGTTTGATGGAGTGAGTAGTACTCTTGTGATTCAGTTGTGATATGATTGTTATGGTATACTAGTTGCTTATACATGATTGAGTTATCATTCATATTGATTGGTTTTGGAGCATGAGTAAGCTATTGGAGAGCTTGGATGTGTTGTGACTGGCTGGTGGTCATTGCAGGTTGCAGAGGAATTGAGTATGTGTTGAAAAGGATAAACCCTAATAGCTCAGAAGGAATATGTAGGTTGCTCTATATATTAGCCGTGTACATACATAGGTTGTAGTGAGTCAGGGCACATACACACGTGGGTTGCACTACTGACAGGTCGTGTATATGTGACAGATTGATAGTTGTGGAGGATTGTTGCCTCATCTCAGTTGGTGCTAAGGGTGTAAGTTGAGTCTTGCATTATAGAGTTGGTGCTCTTGTAGAGTTGTACTCTATTTAGTTGTTGTTGAGAAACCCCAAGGATTGTAGTCCGTAATAAAAAGAAAAATTGTACATACATCTTGTGTTCTTTGTGTTCCTTGTGGTGATGACTTGTTGATGATATATTGCTGATATATGTTCACATCTAATTGGTTATAAATGACAACAATGAGTAATGAGTAAATGGTGATTGTTAACTAAGGATTTTTGTGTAAGGGGGAAGTTTTGGTAAAAATAGCCCCACACTCATTCACCCCCTCTCTAAGTGTGGTAGGTGTGTCCAACAATCCGGTCCAATGATGAGATTTTATAATCCCCTTCAGTGTCATGGTTGTTGTCCCTAGTTAAATAATAGATTCAAGCAAGTTATCAGTGTTTCCCTCTTCATTTTCTATCTCACGGTGTATTGAATAAACCAATGGATCTATGATTTCCTTGCCCATTTTGTTTTATGTCTAATGTATATGTGTTAGGAAAGTAGGTCATCCTCCTAAGATCATATGTGTTCTCTTCATTTGAGTTATTTATCAAGCATAACTATATCAAGGTGTCCATAGTTCAAAATATCATTCTTATGGTTGAATCCTATTATATCCATTTGTTGTTTGGCTTCTTAATCACCTCAAAACTATAACAACACACCTTTATTTTGTTTAAAATAAATTGCAGAGGAAACACCATGCACCATCCTCCCCCTACATTACATCAATAGGATCTCATAGAGAAAATGGTTCTTGTGTGACATGCAATAATAACAAATTCAAGATAAATCAATGCAATGGGGTTGGAACATGTGTCTGTTGAATGCTTTCAATAGTGTTGTAGACGTATCAAATTTAGGGGAGCCAATATATTTCGAGCAAGAGACAAAAATGATACAAGTCGAGGCTCCCTCATCAACTACTATTCGGAAGATGTTATTTCCCATCGTTTGCACTTTCATCAGGAAGGATACTTGATGGGAGAGTCTATGAGTAACTTGAGATGAATCAAAGGTCATCAAGCTTGACTGCGAGGTATCAACCTCACCTATGGAAGATAGCAAGGCTTCCTGCTGCATTGGGCAACTTTGGAGAAATTAAAGCAAAGACATGCCACATGGTTCCTGGGATAAGTCTTCCACAATATTGTAGTTGTGGTCAGCCCTTGTGTTAGTATTATGTTTCTTCCATCGAAGAATATTCTTTGGGGGGTGAAGTGGTGCATTAAAAGATGGCTTTCCTATCTAAAGAGGGCCATTAAGATGGGATGAAGATGTTGTTTCTGAGGCAGCTTGAGAAGGCTCGGAAATGCCATGGTTCCATGCTTGATTCTTCAAGATTATCATGTGGTCACACATGAGCATAGAAGCATTCAAGGAAGACCCCTCGTGATGATGGGTACCTTCCATGCCCCCTTGCGGAAGGGAAGGATTTTTGGCAACCATGTTTTGAGGTTGAGGGGAGAAAGGATTGTTTAAGAAAACAGGTTTCTCGGGGGCCCATTGTTGTGCCAAAAATAGATAGAATTCATACTTACTAGGGAATTGATGAGTGGGATGGTCTTCCAAAAACATTGTGTAGGGGAACTAACTCTTCCTCTTTCCCTTAGTGCCTCCCTCCTGGGTGTTTTGGGTAGTGGCATTCCCTTTCTCATTGTTGTAATTATTCTTCTTGTTCCTCTTTTTATTTCCTATAGGTTGTTGAGGATTCTTTGGTTGCATGGAATGCATTGAATTCACCTCATAGGTTTGAGATGGGATTGCAATAGTTTGAGTACTAGTACCAAAATATGAAAAGTGTGACTTAATGGACATTTGACCCATTTGATCAACTAATTGGTTCATAGAGGCACATGAAATAGGACCGACCACACCATCGGCATGGGGTCATGGGTTTGGCTTCCTTGGATATGTCGAGGGCCTAGGAGAATTTGGGATAAGGTCATAAAGTGTACCCAACTGTAAATAGATCACATCCAAGTGTTGGGCACACAAAATGGCCTGCTCCTCGGTGGATGCCCCGACCATAGCTAAATATCTAGAAATGGGTGGTAGGAGGGACTTTGTCAACCAATCTATTTGGAGTTTGTCTGGAATCTAAGTCTTAATCATCCTACATCTTCATCGCCAGTTGACATGTATATGATCATAAATATGCATGGCATTATCTTGACGTAGTGAAGTCAAGAGCTTAGTTCCCATATCATATCGAATGGGAAATTGGTAATGTGTTAAAAACACCATTTCCATGTCATTGAATATTTTAAAGGAACGCCCTTTTAATTCAATATACCATTTAGTGGTTGCTCCGGTCAGGGATCTCTGGAAAATATGCAACCCCACACTATCATCCATCAATGAGTTAGATGAACACAGTAAGTGGTATGTCATGATGTGTGTGGAGGGGTCCTCTCTTGGATTTCCATCGAACTTTGGGATATCTGATGGAAACTTGGAAGGGATTTTCATCCATGATGGGTCATGGGAAATAGGGTCATTTGTAAACCATAAAAATTTCGGTAATTCTAACGTTGTGAGGAAAGGAAATAGTGCAAATGAATACTGGGAGGGAGGTGAAGTCTCTATTGTGCTAGATGGACCTTTTGGTCCCCCTACATTTGTAATGTTGGAAATTTTAGGGGTTGTTGGAGAGTGAGATCCCCCAAGGATGGTGGCACTTCCAAGAGCATCACTACGCCTAGAACCAAAAATTCCCTCAAAGGGGTTCCTCCTAGGGGGAAATGTGGACCCTCTAAGAAAGACATTCCCAAATCTAGTCCCGGGGAAGAAACCCCCAGGAATGGATGTGGCAACAAAAGGAAATCCCCAATTTCCCCTAAGGGACGTGCCCCTAGAGAAAGGTGTGCTACCCCATGGAAAATTAAAACCTATGGAAGCACTGTTTCCCCCAGCTTGACTAGTGATAGCCCCAAACCACTAGATATATTCCATCCAAAACGTATACCCATACTTAATGATGTCAAGCCACTTGTATGATTGGTGGAGGTGGAAGGAGCTCTACTTCCCATGTTGAAACCAAAACTTGCCCCCCCCCCCACTGGAAAATAATTTGAAAGTGGGCATTGATGTAGAAGGAATGGGTGTAGGAATGCTAGGTATACTAACAGATGGAAAGGAGGACACGGTCAACATCGCCTAGATCAAGGAACCAGTAGAAAATGGTATGGACGTTGTATGTCCAATGGATCTATGGGGTGGTAATGTGGACATCATGGGGATACCCTTGGGGGAATTTCCCCCAGACCCACTTGAGGATGGGCTCATAGGCTGAGCCACATTAGATGAAACACTTGGTCTAGACATGGTGGGAGGATCACTGAACAAAGAAAAGGGCTCATGAAAAATATCTCTTACTTGGACAAGTATAGGGGCATCTGGATTATTCAAAGGTAGGTTAAAATTTGGTGTAGGACATTCGTCTACAACCTCCACTTTGGATCCATATGGATGTCGGTGGCCTCCCACCTATTCCAACTGGTTCATTTGGAAGTTTTCTAGTTTGGCAGTTTTTTTCCTAGTTTTCAAGTCCCTGACATGCGGGGCCATTTTGAGGCCGTAAACAATGTTTTTAGGGCTCGCCACAGTCAAAAATGACCTTTCCAATGGGATATCGTGTGCCTAAAATGGAGATTGCATGCAAAATTTACTACCCCAGGAATTTGATGTACTAACTTACCTAAATGGGGCCCACATGACTTTTGGCGCTTCATCTCCTAGGGTTAGGTTTTTGGATGTCTAGGGTTTTTTACATTCCTATTTATTGTAAAAAGGCCTTCAGATCCTCATTGTAATCATATTCTTGTGAATGAGCACAACTGTCACATCTCTTCTCAGAGATAAGATGCCACCATTCCAGCAAGCTTGTTTTCTGCTGCATTTTACAGTTTCAACTTATTTCCTTATTGAATAGAAAACCAGTTTTATTGTATCTATGTTATTTTGTGTTAAGCTTCTTTTAATAATCTGTATTCATTTCATTCTGCTCATAAAATTTGGATCAAATTCGATCAAACCGATCTCGTCAAACCAAAGATAAGATCCTTTGAATTCCTTGTCACTTATGTTGCATCGCTTTAGAGGCGGTTGCACCTCCATAATAGGATCAAGTCCTCATAACTGATGGGACTAACACGATAGTTCAGATATCGTGAATATTATATTAAAATTTAAACACAATTCAACCTAAGGCCAACCTAGAATTAGACTCATAGAGCACACCCCTAATCAAATCTAGGCTAACAACAAGTAAACCAATTGGCTTAGGGGCCTTCCATAAACCAACCCTATGGGGGAGATGAAGTCCCCGTGATATTGGCTAGTGAAGGTATGAGGAGAATTTATGATTCTCTATGTGAAACAACCCTGACCAGTGCAAGTACCCTTTATTAAGGAAGGTACCCTATGAGGGAACTAAGATCATGAACGAATGTCTACTCCAAGTACGACAGGCACGTCCCACCTATAGTCATCTATGTGGCTCCCTAGAAAATTTCACTAAGTCTACCGTCTCACAATGAATGACCGAGAAAACAATCATAGGTTCGATTGCATGTAAGGGAAGGGTAACTAAGCCCGAAGATTCAAAGGCATTAACCAACAAAAACCCTGTATATGTAGCAATCGAAGTGGTACCACAAAATACAAAATAAATAGATATCTGTAATCTCCCTACTTGCCCCGATGCAACCTTATGCTTAACTCCTGTGTTAGAGGAGGCTCCCAACACACTAGTTGCAAGGATGGATTTAACACTCCTTAATGAATCCTAAATTTCATTTTGTGGCATTGGAGAGTTTACTCTCCAATCCTTATCCAAGGCACTAATCTTATCTAATGTTGGTTCACTATAAAAATAAAAATGTCTAATTGATTTTAGATTACGCAGTTTATTTTTATGGTTGTTGCTTAAGTCCAAGGGTAGTGGATGAAAATTTAGTGATGTTTTGACTCTTCACCCAACCAAGCAATGCAAATATGATAGTGAAAATGTGTTCTCTTCGATGAAATCTAGCTATGGGAGGGAAAGTGACTTTTCTTTTTCTTTGCAAATTTTAGAAATGAAACATCACACACACCAAGCAACCAACTAGCAAATTAGATCTTAAACCAAGAAAACATTTCAATGCACTTGTTCACTAATTCTTCAAAATAAATGTAGCATGCAACAATTATTTATTTTTTTATATTTTTTTCCAATTGAAATGTAAAAACTCTTGATCTATGGAAGAACACATAATGCAAATGGAAACTAACAAATTAGCAAGCAAAGGGTAGTGTGATTTTGGTAGTGATTCCCCCTGGCACACTCCAATGTATACACAGGATCTCGACCCGAAACTCACAAGGAATGGATATTAACAATGTAAAACCCAATTGAAAAAGGAAACTCAACCAACTGCAACTATAAATCACCCAAAAATACAATTTTAGACCCCAAAGTTCACAAGTGCAATTATGAAAAGAGGTCCTAAAATGCTCCATAAGGGATGATCACATAAAGTAATTTTTTCATTTCTTTTTTATGTCATGCAAAGAATAATGAAAAATCCCTTGCAAAACTAAGTTATAAAATTTCTATTCCCAAAGAATAGGGACCCTAGGCTTCAAAGAAAAAAATCTAGAAAAAATTTCACAATAAATGGACCTTTTTTGCACCCTACGAACCCTTTTTGTTGACCCTATAAGGGTACTTGCTGGTTGGCTTCATTAGATGAGTGAGTATCCTCGCGGGTTGTCCCTCTTATAACATGTGATGACCAGTAGTGGGACTTACATGTTTTTTTCTCCTCGCGGGTTAGATGACCTGCAACATGCGAGCGTCTGCAAAACTTTTTTAAAAACAAAGATTTGTCTTAGATCTAATCAGATATGATGGATCTAATCTATGAGGGGTTACTAGGGAAGAAAAAAATCCAAATCACAAACAAGAATTCAACAAACCAACTGATGGCAAAGCATATGAAAAAATCAATCAAACAGAGACAAAACCAGACTAGAACAGATCACTATAGAACCCTATTGATTAGAGGATAGATCTAACTCCAAAGTTATGAGTTTTACACTAAAAATATGTATTTTTTACATAGCCTCACCAGACGCGGGAATTTCAACCGATGAGGGTGCCTCGCGGGGAACCTATGTTGCAACATGCAAGAGCCTAAAATTTGTTTCTTTTTTTAGAACAAAGGATCTGTTCTAGATCTTCCAGATCTGTTGGATCTAGCCTCTAGATCAATTAAAACAAGAATCACAAGTAGACACAATCAAAAACAGGGAAGGATTGGCCAAGAGACTCAAACTAGAGAAGAATTATCCCCCAGTGGAGTCATCATTTATTTTATGGGATTATTTCTCATAGGAATCTTGTTGACTGCACACAAAAAATCTCCCTAGGATTAGCCTAGTAATCCTAGACATAAAGAGTTTTGACTCCTATGGTCTTCCTAGATCTATATCAAACAATTCCTTTTATACTAAAAAAGAGTAGATCAACATACCTTTTTCTTGAAGGATTTTCTTGTATGTCCTGGATGATGTAGATCTGCAGCTCAAGCTCAATCTCCTATCACATGTTTCCTGCACACAAGTAACAACCACTACCAATCATTTTTCTTCTCTAGTGTTAGGAATAATCAATTTCACTAGATCTACTTTGATCTATCACTTATAATATTACATCAAAACCACTCATGCATTAAACAAAAATAGGCTAGAGGAAAACCAATGATCTATTATGAATGTAAGAATAATACAACAAACACATAACTTGTTTGTTGATGCTTTCTCCCTTGACTTCCTTGCTCCTTGCTCCTCCTTTAGCTTCTTGATCAGGTTGTATTCACTGACTTTTGGTTGTGGTAGGTGGAATAGGTACCTATGCAATTGGACAACATAACATTACTCTAAATTCTTCCTCCACTTTCCCAAGGATTCCCTTTGTTATATAGCTCTTTGGAGGAGGCTTGGGAGAGGCTTCTAGATCTTCTAGAGACCACTAGAAACTCGAATTATGTGATTTCCTAGGACTTTTTCATGAAGATCCAACTCATCCCTCACTTATCACCTCGTAACTCCCCGATTCTAGAAGTTTTATAGTGCCTCTCTTGTTGATCCACTAGTGACCAGCGAGGGCCTTGCTTCTCGTCTACTAGGTGTCCAGCGAGGATATCCATAAATGGGATAAACCTTAGGTAAAACATGTATTATGGCTTCTATCTTCTTATGGATTCCTCTCTGGCCTATAGGATGGAAATTAAGGCTATATTAGATGGGTCCCAAAACTCTATCATTAGTGAAGGTTAGGGAAATAGGCCTATGATCATAATTTCCCAGGAAAGGACATGGGAGGAGGGGATGGAGGGTTCAGTCAGAAAGGAGATATTGATAAGGAAACGGTTCAGTCGGGCCATTATATGACATGGACAAGAGATGTTGGTCAATCAGGTGAACATCACTTTGGACAGTTTAATATTAAATAGATCCAAAGAGGAGATCAAATCTTCAAGATGTTCACGACATAAATATATATGAGATAATGGTCGTCGTTTTATTAGCCCTATTGTGGTTTGGAACAATGGTAGGCATGTTAATGATAAGGATGGATATGAAAATGATGGGAGATACTTCATATTCATATAGGAAAATGTTATTTTATATAAAAATATTATTAAAAACATTATTTACAATATTGTGAGAAAAACATATTGCTATAAAACATGGTAATGGAATCTCCTTAGACTGTTTTAGTAAAAGATCGACAAAATTACATGTTGGGTCACTTTCCAATCTTTATTGAGGGGTAACACATTCTCAATTGATCTTTCATCTTATTAGAAGTGACTAATTCCCTCACTTTTTATGGCTTATCGAACATCTCCCCAATTGATTACCACGTAGGAATATTAAGAACTAGAAAGAGAATGTATATTCAAAAATTTGTTTGTTTCACTTTTCTCAATAATGGAAGGAGTGACACAAATTTGTGGATCTAGAGTATTTATAGAGTCGAGATGTCCAAGATCAATTTAATGAAAAATTGATTCTAATTAATGAATTCTTTAAACTTGTACGCTTCTTTTTTTTGAAAAGTATTTTATGATTTAGCCTTGGGGAAAGAAGAAATTAGATGGTCATGCTCAAAACAAATTATATACGGAAATAAATGTATTCATAGTGTAATAATTGTGTCCAACTGCAACCATTACCATGTACTAAGAGATTTTTAGGAAGAACTTTTTCAAATTAGCTTTAGGGTAGATCTTGAGCAAAGGGGAAAGTTGGAAAATTTACCCACAGGTCTTCACTTATTGAACTTGTGACATAACACATTCGTTCGTGGGATATAAAATAATACCCCTAATTTCACTATATTTATAAATACCTCCAAAAATACTTTGTTGAACCCCCCTCCTAAAGCATCTTTCCAATAAAAGAAACCCCTATTTTTACTAGATAACCCTTTTTATACCCCCAATACCTATAAACCCCTCGATACCCAACATCCCCCCCAATACCTACAATATATTGACTTTATGTTTCACAATTTAAAAAATCCCTTTATGAATGAACATGATAAGATATTGGTTAACAACATGAAGCCCCTATGAATTTGCCCTATCAAGTAGCAAGGAAACAAACTTACCCAAGAGTTTTGGAGTATTTCTAATAGCCATGAGCGTTGGCATTCAAATATTCAAGAGGTAAGTTGTTAATTCACACTCAAATTGAGTTTGAAGATAATAGTTATGTGATTCAAATTCATATTTATATAGGGAAATGATATTTTCTTTCATACCCCAATTTATGTTGGCATTTCTCTTAACTATGGTCTAATTAAAAAGCGCATGTAATTCTTGTAAGCTGTTTATGGTTACAATTTTACACATATCTGACTTATAACTTGAGTTCGGATTTTTGGGGAAAAAATCATAAATTCATCTAAATACTTGTGTGTGAGGTGCCCCAATGGAGCCCATTATTGCAACTAGTGCATCAACTATGAGAGAATATGTATCCTACCACTTGGATGTAGGAGCATCATCTCATAGGAGTTGTACACATAAAAAAATAAATACTTTACAATTGTGTTTACCAAATACTTTTCAATTATCAAATTATACATAATCAATGAAAATATAAAAAAATATTTCATACTAACCTCATGCAAGAAACTATCCTATAGAATAGCCTATGTTGGCCCATAACAAGTATGCCCATAATGAAAGCATTGATGTGGAGCAACAGGATTGGAACCATAATGGCCAACCTGACCATATGTTGTGCCTAGTCTGGAATTGGCAACATGGCCAAAAGGCCCTATACCTTGTGGTATAACATTTCCCGAGGATGGTTCTTGATGGGATGATGCCATGAATATGTTATGTTGAAATAAATTGTGTCATGGACAATATAATAGTACTAGTGGTACAAATCCTATCTCCAAGCTAGGGGGGTTAGGGATACACTTTGGAGGAGGATCTCAATGGGTTAATCCTAGTCCTTGCTTGATCCTAAGATAATCAAAAACAAACCCTTGGAATTCACTGATGTCAAAACAATTGACATGCCAACCCATAGTAAACTCGACCCATAGTTTACAAATAAAATACAATAGAATCTCCTTGTTATTAAATATGAGTTCATCAAATACCATAAACCACATATCCATTTAGCTATCATTCCATGGATTGAATTGACATTGGTCCATAAAAAGACATAACTTTCTTGAATCATGTGGTTAGTTACTTCTAGGGTCAATAAACAATTGAACAATCATCTATTTGATTATATGAAATTTTTTTACCTCTTCTTTATGTTGGTTGAACAATACTCTTTTATCCTAGCCCTATATTTAGATATATCAGATAATTGGCCACATATATGGTTAGTGGAAGAAAAATGGTGTCAAGCTAAGTGGATAATGAAAGATGAGATGGATATCTAGTGTCCTTAAACTCACTAACTGGGTTTTTAAGTTTATCTAAACATTGATTAATTTATGTGCACAAAAATTCTCAAGGTGGTTGGGGGTTAGTGTTTGGGTTCAGATGAGTCTTTTACTCCATACTAGTGGAATAAAAACTGCACGTAAACAATACAAAAGAATTTTACAAATTATGTAAATTTGTATAATCACACAAGGTCCATTAGATTTAAATTACTATTTATGAATTTTTTTGAAAAAATAATTTATATCTACCCTTATTTTGTCATGCAAGAAACTTAGCTTTTAAATACATAAAAGAGTATTTAAATTGGTACAAATTTTTTGATTTGCATATAATTTACATATTGGAAAAAATCTAGCTTATTAAAAATATTATATTATTATTTTGTAATCCTCAATTTCATAAACTTTAAGATGATATTAATAAATTAATAAATTTAAAATAATTAAAGATAATAAATTAATAAATTTAAAATAATTAAAGATAATATTAAATAATTGATTTAACAATTATTTATCACAAATTTATATATATAATAAACATTTTTTATATCTTCAAACACCTTTAGCAAATGATAACTCTGATATCACTTGGCAATTTTTTTATGTTTGTACTTACCAAAAGTAATTGTTCAAGCAACCTCTGATGTGTCACTTGTGGAGGGAGTACTTCAATTTTTCTATGGCCAACGTTATCCACCATGCAACAGCTCAATGATTGGGAGGTTGCTGCATGGTTATTGATAACTCATGCCATAGCATCCCCATACCATGCATGGTGGATTTGACCATTTTAGGTTGTCCATTCACCCTGAGTCTCCTCATCCCCTCATCGTCACTCATAAATTGCCGCCAGAGGATATTAAATACATGATAGATCCAAATACAGGAGATTCATAGCCTCCCATGAGATCAGTTAAACCACCAAATCCATCTGGATCCGCAGCAGCTAGCACCCTGATCCGAGTTGTAGTAAATTCAATGATGAAATTAAATGCAACACCTACTATTTTCTGCTATCAACGATGATTGAGGGGACTGAGCAGAGCGATAATTCGGAACTTACAATAGGGTATCACATCCCAACATTTAAATCATGTGATAAGTCATAACTTACAAAAAATCATATACTATGATGTGTAGTTATAATGTAAATTCCAAATTCCACACGGGTTTATCGCATCCCAACATTTAAAACACGTGGTAAGTCAGAACTTAAGAAATCATTCTATATTGCGATGTTTGGTTACATTGTCACAAAGCACACCACACAGATTTATGACGTTTGAAATAAATCCAGTTGTGCGTCGGTCAAAATCTTCCATTTGCACAAAGATTTTAATCACGTGACACACCGCATATTTGAACACTTGTGGACTCGCAAATTATTTTAATTCGCTCGAAGATAAAACTCTTCCATACATATCACATATTGTGACAACCCATCATAAATCACACAGTAAGGCCAAACTTGAAATCTTTTCCTTAATCAAAACAGGCGCCAGGGAAACTGATAAAAGGTTTCTTGTTAATCCATGAAAGGTTGATTTGGTTGCTTGGTTTTGATCCCATTCCTCTTCCTGCTAGTCGGAAAGGGTCGATTTATCCTTAAGTTGTGTACCAATAGTAGAGGCACTAGAGAGTACACACCACTACCATATATTTAAATTTTGAAATATTCTATTCATTTTACGTAAAGGATTGCGTATTTTGATATACACACAATAATTGAATAATACATCTTTTACTTTTTTTTAAACACAATATTTGAATAATACCTCTTAATTTAACTTAATATATATTGTGTATTAATTTAATTTAATAAATATTTTGTTTAATTGTATTTTCTTTCACAATATATAACTTTTATATATTAAATTTTATTAAAAAACATTTTTTATAAGTTAATAAGTGTTATAAGAAACTTGTTCACTTAATTGATGTGAACTTTGAGGAATATATCTGAAAAAAAAATAATAAATTACATCTAAATTATGGCTGAACTTTATTTGTTATAAAAATAATGATCTTATTGAAAAGTTTAATTATGATTAAATTAGGGCTGAACTTTATTTGTTATAAAAAGAATGACTTTATTGAAAAGTTTGAGTTGGTTCACTTATTATTTTCTTTTTAACCGATAAAAATCAAAGTATCTTGGTAATCTTATTACCAAGTTATTTAGTTTAATGTTGGTTTCATCATCATCATTCTCAATGACAACATGTAATATATTTTATATATTTTTATTTAGTTAATATAATAATGATAATTTAATTTCTACCAAATTGGTGTATGAGATCCCCTTGTGTGTGGGACAAGGGGTCCCTTTGTCTCAACGATTTGACTGCTAAAGTCTACGAAGGTGTACATATCCCACCCCCTTTGGATTTGAACCTATGATCTCCAAGGAGAAAGACCCACTCAAGTTGTATTAAGTTTATATTAATTTTTTAATATTAATTACATTTTTATAATTTACATTACAAACTTATTTTGTTGACTTGGAAGGCTTATATTGATCTTGAGAACAATTATAAAGATGCATAATTTTGTTTTTGAAAAAAAAAAAAAGCATCTTCAATATCCTTGTTACTCTAGTGATTATAACTTATGCATAATTGTGAGGCTTGAGGTTGAAGTATTTTCAAGAAAACTTAAAGGAAAATCCAACAAATTTAGAAATGTTTTATAATAAAGAAGCTTAAATTTAATTGTAGATAATTTGATGATTAAATTTGATAAGAAAAATATTATTAGTGTAGAGAAGAGATTAAGGGATATATATAGAAACATATAATCCTATGTATATGTGATGGATAACGATTATATATGAACCTAAGAATAACTTCTAAGTTTTCCAAAGGGTAATTCAATGACTTAAACTCTTTGGCTTGAAGTATTGCACTTGATAGGATGGATTCCTCACAAAAAGGGAATACTTGAGCTTGTGTTTTGAATGGATAAGAGGAAGATATTGATGTGTTTATTATATGTTTGATGAGGTACTTAAAGGAACCTCAACTGCTTGACTTTAGTGAATGTTTTAGATTTGGCCCATTCATGATAGATAATGGGATGCATTGAGTGAGAGATAAAGCTTGTAAGTGGTTTTTTTTCCTCAGTCATGATGGATAATGGGATGTATTGAGTGAGAGATAAAGCTTGTTAGTGGTCATTTTCCTTGGTGCCTTCATAGCATGAATAGGAATGACATAAAGGTAAACAACTTCTACACAATGGATTTTTTTATAAACTTTTAAATAAAAATAACTAATAATACTTATTTCATAATGTTGTTATTTAAATCTTTAAATTCTGTTTTGAAGTTGAAATTTGTGCATGAGATTGGATATCAAAAAATGAAGGTAGACATGAGTTGATATGATGCCCATGTTTAAATGATGCAAATTCCATAAATATTTATTAAAAGGAATTCCTTGGTTGTTGAGATTTTGTATGAATGCTAATCATATAAATGAATAAATAAATATGTATATTTAAATAAAATTTATGTTGAGATAATCTTTATAATTATGTATTTAGTTATATTAGTCGTTAATTTGGGTGTTGTTTGATGTTCATTTTTAACTGTAGTCTAAATGCTCAATGAAATGGTCTTTTTTGGCCACTAGAATAACTAGAGGGGAAATCAACATTTTTTCCCTAAAATCTAAGAGAAATAATTTTGAATTGATGGAAAAATATTATATGTTAACATTGCACAATCTAGTTGCATTAGGGGTATTTGGGGATGTTGAACTCAAATCTACAGTAAAACCAACAATCTCATCAATCCAAAATTTCAATTTTCAGCAAAGATTGCCTAATCGGATTTTGGTGGTGACAAACTAGAAAAGGTTGAATTCGTAGAATTTTTATCCTTTTTCCCCGTTTCTATCCCTAATTGGAGCCTTGAATAATCAATTTAATGCATTTTAGATTGGATTAAGTGGAAACTCAATTGCGAGCTTAGAGAACATGAATAGATATGCCACACTTTTGTACCAAAAAATGATTATTTCCTATTTGGGGTATGATAACAACTATTAGTAGGCCCTTAATTATTCACATGAATGAAAACTTATTATAGTTGACATTCTCTATGCGATTACATGAACACCCCAATTATTCCATCTCACAAAATAAATAATAATGGTGTATTATTTTTTTAGAAGGAAAAATTTATGAATTTTCTTCTTCTTCTTTTTAGGTAATATATCTTGGGGAAAACCCCCAGGCACTTCTCCTCATTTTGAGGATGGTACAATTATTCAGAGAATAAGGTTAGTTCAACAATAGGGCTTAGAACCATTACAACGATACACTCATTATGATCTCAACATGTCACTTATGGGAATAGACCCTGGGTGGGGAGTGTTATCACTGAAATTTCGTCCGCAAATGGTTACAGGAATACAACATCTCCAAACGCCTATTAGTTCACTTGAAACCCAAAAAATTAATTTCAAAAAGGCAGAAACTATACAACTGGTCAACAAATTGACATGCATTGAAACACTAAAGGAAGCATGCGCACGTGTGCAGGCCAAAAATGCCAGAAAAGTGCACATGTGCCCGATGAGCGACTGTGTACGAGAAAAGCCATGCACTCCCGTGAACAACTCATTTATGGTTCTTGTCAGTCCCTCACCCACTTCTGGACTAGATCCCAACTCGATTTGACCCTCAAATCTGAGATGAATCTGAATGAGGGGTTGGTCAAAGACCTAAGGGTGCCCTAAAGGGCCCCTTGTTCACACTAAAGAACAGTTGGATATTGCCTCAAAGACTTTCTATAAAAAGAGGCCATGGGTGCACTATGAATTCAAGAATCTCATTATATTGTTATTCTGCCTCTATTCTCCTACAAGAAACCTCTTTTCTTTTTGGAGCATACTAGCATCATTTCATTAAGTTATTCACCTCATCTCTTGAGGGAATAAGCTTGGATTTCTTCACCATTTGATTTTTAGGTTACCATTTGTAAGAAGAGCTCTCACATAGGGGATTCAAGATCCCTCCCAAGGAGGAAGAGGGGATCCATAATTCCTCCTTTTTCTGCGGTGTTTTCCCACTAATATACTTCTCCATTGGTAGCATGAATATTGGTCATTTGTTTGATTGATTTTGGTTCTAATTTCCTCATGCATTTTAGTTTTATTTCTCTAGTTATTTATTTAGTTGTTTCTAGCTTAGTTGTTTGTTTATTTCATGTGATTGAGTCATTTGGTTCATACACTAACCTATGTCCTATCTAGCAGGCCCAACTAGACTTGCAAATGCCCTTATTTTGTTCATTGGAGTGATGAAAAGGACACAACTGATTGGTGACCATACTAGGGACTTCAGTATAATCTATGGCATCTGGTGCCACACATGCGCTAAGGTAGCCATGAAATAATGGCCACCCTCCCCTCCTCCATGTCATACAAAAATAGATGCCCACCGCATCAGTCATGGCTCCCGCACCTCGGTTGCCAGCAACAGTACTCTAGGGTGAAACATGGGCACCCTCTCCAAAAACCACACCACCAAGATAGATCCAAAGACAAAATCATCGGAGTTGGCCTCCCGACACCGGTTAATCTACCCCACCATCTTGGTGTGAAACATCACACCCTAGGAAAATAGATCTCCATCCAATACCCTCCACATAATCCTCAGTTGACCACCACTGATCCGCTGAGTTGCTAAGGATCCATAGATCCTCACAATCATCACGACGATGCACCGATGCAAGAGTGCATCCATCACCTCAATCCGAACGACTGAACCTGACATAAATTTTGTCCCCGAACAATACCTCTGCGCCAAGTCTGCCAGGTGTACATCCCTTAGCAACTGGGGATCAATAGGTAGGGAGATCCATCGAAAAGGGAACTACGTCAAGAAATAGACATCCTCTCTAACTGAGAATGTTAGTTGCTCCCCCCACACAATGAAGCATCGCAGCTAAGTGCTCCACATAGAAATTAGATACTGCATAAGATACTCCTACACTCGTATCAATGGGCAGTCGAAGAACTTGAGCAGCCCATAGGTTGCCAATGCTCTCCAAATGCCCAACTCATCCCTCACCGCCTCCCTGAGGCGCTCCCAGTCCCGCTCTCTCCAGTGGACTAGCATACTACACTGATCACCTGCATTTACCCAAACAACACTTGATCATCCATCATCATTCATTTACAAAAAATATTCAAATTAAATACAAGTTTTTTCACCAACCCCATCTTTGCCTGGAGTGCGTAGTTGTCACCCCCACTAGCACGCACACATATGCGCCTGTTCTTCAGACAGGTGCACATCAATGCGCAACTGTCAAAGAAATAGATTTGCATCAACGTGTATCTATCGCACCCACAAATGCACATTCATGCACACCTGTTCTCTTCACAGTTGCGCACTAATGTGCAACTGTCAAAGAAACAACTGCACACAATGCGCAACTGTAAATCAAACAGGTCCGCACCAAATGTGCACCTTTCTGTCCCACCCACGCGCCCCCCATACACTGTTGTGATCAACACAGTTTCCCATCATGCGCATTAGAGGGAGTTATACCCACACATTTGAGCGTGGGTCACCTTCCTTCTCCTGTACATTGGTGAGCCCAGCCCTACAAAAACCCCGAGTACGACCATCTGTACGACCCTGCCCAGAAAATAGAACCTAACTACTATGCAAGAGGATGAGACCACTAACTTGGCTCTCTCAAATCCTAGATTGGTTGGCTCGAAATCCCGTAATATCCAAATCTCCTCTGAAATACTCTCGTCAACTCACTATGGAAACAGGTACAAATGAGGTGGCATTGTGGGCCCCACATCTATATATAGTCCCTTTTGATAAAATTCCACACTCAATTACAGGAGCTCCGAGCATTTGTTTTCCAATCCATCTTCAGCCACGAGATCAGGATCCCGCCACCTACACAGTCACATTCCCCGGGTCACCATCCATACTCATCCTCGAGGGAGCATTTTTTTTCCACATCACATCTAGGTATGCATGCTCATGTTCAAAATTATCAAATAACACTTATATGTTCTTTATCTTCAGATATTGTTCACATCGGGTATTCAATTTTAATGTATGCAGGTACTTGGTCATCACAAACCAGCTCAGATGCTTCAGGTATATCATCGAAACTGGCATGTAATCATTCCCTCTGAATATCAATTGCATCTTCCAGTCACACCCTCTGACATTTTTCTATAGGATCCTCACATACGGTTCTGTAGTACTGTCACCTCCACTGCATTTTGATATTGTCACCCAGTAGCACTCTTCCTCCATGATTTGTCTCATTCATAGTCCCCCTTGACACTTTGAAACTCATGCTTCTTTCACCCCCTAGGGATGGGAGTCCTGATAGCCTTACGCATTTTCAAGAATCAACCCCATACTCCTTCTCCTCATTTTGCTAGCTTTACCAATGGACTCCCAGGTTATCTCATCATGGTTCTAGTTTTACTACACCTTCGCAGTATCATTAACCTTCCATTTCATCCACAATCAGTTTGCCCATCTGTGAATTGTCCTCCATTCATCTACCTCATACAGAAACCCACCCATGGGGCCCCCACCCTCCACCAATCATCCACACCACTTGCTCCCTCACAAGCCAAGCCATCTTGCACTGGAGCACCCATTTTTGTATTTGTACACTCATCCCAAATTATTCTTTATTCATTTGGCAGTTGTACAAAAATCTTTGTTTCCGACATTTACTTAGGCTTTTGTTGTCACCCCTTAGCGACCTTTTTTTTTTGGAAAAGCAACCCATGTCGCCCTTGGTTGGGGAATTTACTATCCTCTCCTCATGTTGACATCGTCCATAAATCCCGAGTATCCCATAGTCCATGTACCCCTAATATATGAGTTTGTCCACTTTGTCACGCCTCTGGCACACTCTCACCCACATCTAGTCATCCCCCTGATGCTAGATCCAGTTCCACTGTTGTTTCCAATCATCATCCACATATGTCCCCAACCATGACCAGTCTTGAGTACCACTGCATCTTGACTTCATCCATGTTCCTCATCAGTTTATGATATTATCCCATGGATTTCATGAAGTCATTTTGCTTCTTGGAGTCGCATCTCCCTTTTTGTTGACATCAGCAAAGTTTCCAGAAGGGAGATAGTATCTTGACTCTCGTTACCTTTACAATGAGGAGTCTCAGACGAAAAAAATAGAACCATCATTTCTCTCTGCTATCGTTGACCCCCATAGAATTCGACTTCAACACAATCTCATGTTATGGTGGGTCTTACTATGCGACTATTGCAGTTGTTTTATACTAGTCGAATACCTCTGAATTTGCTAGGCCATCAATTCCTACGAGTCATCGACACTTCCTACATACATCCTTGCCTCTTTTCAGAGTATGTTCACCATCAAAATTTCCATCTATCATTATCAAACCGCCCTGGAGGATGCTGCATTTATCTACATCAACATATAGCTTCAGTTATTGTCTTACATTTCTTTTGAGTTACATGACACGAGCATGGGGCATGCCCACCTCATTTGTATACAACCTTTATTTTCCCCTACCTAGAGAAAGTTTTGGGTCCCACCGTTTCCCCTCTCCCTCCGACGGATCTCTCTTGCAGTTCCTATCAACACTCTTTATTACAATGGTACTCTCAATAGAAGAAACATTGATGTATTTCAGCTATATGTATGCTTCTAACCTCACACGTCATGGGACATCTGTTATCACTGAATTTTCATCTGCAAATGGTTACAGGAATACAACATCTCTAAACACCTATTAGTTCACCTCCAGCCCCAAAAATGAATTTCCAAAAGGCACAAACTATACAATTGGTCAATAAATTAACATGCATTGAAACACTAAAGGAAGCGGGCGCACGTGTGCAGGCCAAAAACTCCAGAAAAGCGCACATGCACCCAATGTGCGACTGTGTACAAGAAAAGTTGCGCACTCCTATGAAAGACACATTTATGGTTCTTATCGGTCCCTCACCCACTTCTGGACCAGATCCTAGCTTGATTTGACCCTCAAATCCGAGCTGAATTCGAATGGGGGGCTGGTCAAAGACATAAGGGTGCCCTAAAGGGCCCCTTTTTCACACTAAAGAACGGTTGGACATTGCCTCAAAGAATTGATATAAAAAGAGGCCATGGTTGCACTATGAATTCAATAATCTCATTGTATTGTTATGTTGCCTCTATTCTCCTACAAGAAACCTCTTTTCTTCTTGGATCATACTATCATCATTTCATTAAGCTATTCACCTCACCTCTTGAGGGAATAATCTTGGATTTCTTCACCATTTGCTTTACCATTTGTAATAAGATCTCTCACATAGGGGATTCAAGAGCCCTCCCAAGGAGGAAGAGGGGATCCATAAGTCCTCATTTCTCTACAGTGTTTGCCCACTAATATAATTCTCCATTGGTGGCATGAATATTGGTCATTTGTTTGATTGATTTTGGTTCTAATTTCCTCATGCATTTTAGTTTTATTTCTTTAGTTATTTCTTTACTTGTTGCTAGCTTAGTTGTTTGTTTATTGCATGTGATTGAGTCCTTTGATTCATACACTAACCTCTATCCTGTCTAGCAGGCCCAACTAGACTTGCAAGTGCCTTTATTTTGCTCATTGGAGTGACGAAAAGGACACAACAAGGAGGATAATGCTCCATCCCACAACCACTTGCGATAGACCTAATTGACCATAAAATTTTGTGACATCTCCCCTTCTTCTCGATAATATCTGGATGGAGGGTGGCTCAACCAAAATCCATAATTTGTAGTCTAAGCATGCCACGAATTGGTCCTTTTTCAACAAATTTCCTTTCATGTTACTATTTCTTTTGACAATATCAGAGTTAATTGTGATCTCATAACTTTTGTTGTTCTTATTCACATAATGTTGCTCCCAAAGGGAAGTACATTTCTTTTGTTTCGGTTGAGGTAGATACAGATCAACCATAAGTAGAATTGCAACCATGAATATCATTGCTTGGACCTATTGATGAGATGTTCTTTGATGCATATGATATATTTTTTCATGTTGATGAGCCTTCTCTTGACAATTTCTTCATATCCATTTTAAGAGGCTTTGTTATCTTTCTAACGATGAATGCATTTACATAGATTGGATTTGCTAATGTTTTGGGCATATAAATTCAATTGATAATAAGTGTGATTTAGGTGACAAGGTTAGGTCCATGTTTTTTCCTTTCCTATTCAATTTCCTTCTTCCTTTCATAAAGGACTCAACAAAGTAAGGAAATCTATGGAGTGCATACTTTAGGTTATCAAATACTTAGGTTTCCAATCATAAAGCCTTAAACTTAGCAATATACATCAAGATCGATGATTCATGCCTACATTAAATCTAGGAATATGAGGCATAATAAAACGTGGCATTACCTCTTGACAACCAAATGAAACAATATCTACCTTTCAAACAGTCGAGACAGAATATGGACTGCACTATGCAGCAAAAGGGTACTTGACTAGTTAGGCTTAATAGAGTTCATAGTTCCATAGGTCATAGTTCTTGGGGTCCTTCCACATGTCATAGTTCCATAGGGCGTATTTCTAGAGTTCATAGTTCCATAGGTAGTTCTAGAGGATGTAGCTCCATATGTCACAATTCCATAGGTCATAGTTCCAGAGGTCATAGTTTCAAAGGGTGTAGTTCCAGAGGTCATAGTTCCATAGGTCGTAGTTCTGGAGGGCGTAGTTCCAGAAGTCATAGTTTCTGGTGTCATTCCACATGTCATAGTTCCAGAGGGAATAGCTCTAGAGGTCATAGTTCCACAGGTCATAGTTCTAGAGGGCGTAGTTCCAAAGGTATTAGTTCCACGGGTCATAGTTCTTGGGTTCATTCCACATGTCATAGTTCCAGAGGGCATAGTTCCATGGGTCATAGTTCCATAGGTGACGCAACCGGCCCCTCACCGAGCCAGGTGCTCCACCAGGACCTTCTGATTCTCACAGGCCCGAAGAATCAACTCTTTTCAACTTCCTCGGGAGTTGAATTTCCCACAGTACACTCCTTCGGTGATTCCACCTTTCGGAGATTTCTCTATCGGGAAATCAGAGATTGTGATGTCGAGCGTCTCTTACAACACAAAATCCCGAACCCCGAAACTCCGATTGCGCACCACCTGTCCTCCACTATATCCCGTGGACCCGCCTTGCCACGTCATCCTCGGGATTTCGTGGATCGCGAATTCATAATGTGAAGTTCCCTGGGTGTCAAAAACCCCGAAACGCCGAATACCGATATCCGGGATCTGATGCCGCGTGTCCCTCCGTGGATCGACGGCTCCTGTTACTTCGGGAAATCGGAACTCGGGACTTCACGGGGCGTAAATCTCTTGTATCACAAAGTCCCGAACCCCGATTCTCCGATGCCACCTGTCAACATCCCAGGCGAGGA
>ML783781.1:639219-661874 GCA_009831015.1 Picea engelmannii
TCTAATAAATTATGAGTACAACAATTATATTGATCCATTTTTAAAAATGTTGAAATAAAACCTAAATGACAAAAAAACAAGTATTTATTTTAAGGGAATGTTTAAAACTATGAAAACAAAAGTAGAAAGGTATAAGATCAAGAATTCATGTATGAATACAACATTTTTACTATGTATTATCAATAAATCTTTTAAAATTCTTTGTTCTCGGTAACTCTTTGTCAAAAAAAACATAAATAAATGAAATGATATAGTATGGAGGAGAAAAAATATAAAAATAGAAGGAAAATAATTCTTTCCCCTAAATTATGACCTTAAATATCAACATGTTTCATCAATGAAGACAAAACTAAATGCATTATAAAAAAATTATTCTTTGAATAATAACAATTACTTGCCAACATCTTAAATGTTAATTTTACCTTTTGCCAAACCTCATATGTTCAAATATGGAATCAATGGGATTGTTGGATTTTCTATATTAATTTCTTGGATCACTACATCATTTGGTTGAGCTTACAACATAAACAATTAAAACAAAAAAAAGTAAGTGTTGATTGCAAGACACAATGCACTAAATATTTAATTAGACAAACTTCAATTGAACTGTATAAATAATTTTATGACTCTCATTTGTCGACATTAAATTCAAAATGTGTACCTATGTTACCTTCGACAATATCATCAGAAAATAATCGAAGTTGACAATGTCGGGTGTGACGAGGTTCATTATGTAATGACCCCTCCATTACGACAACAACAACGAGGTAAAAATGGTAATAATTTTTTTTTAATGCATAAGAAAATAACGTTCACACAAATTCATAAACATTACGAAATAAAATCAACATGCATCATCGTAACTGAAATGACACATAAGCATTGCATTAACATTATCACAAGGCGCAAGAGAAATTTAATTACCAAATCAATCGTACATCAACGATGATCAATGGCGCAATAGTATTCTAATCACATATATGCAATCACATTAAATTTAAGGCGCAGGGGAATCATCAATTCTATCTATATGACTCAAGTAATCTAGTTACCATAACCCGTCATAAATCACATTAAGTTCATGGCATAAGAGAATCTACCAACTCAATTAAACATACATCACATCATTTAATAGCGCAAGAGAAGTTATCAGTTTTATTTCCATGGCGTAAAGGTAGGTTAAATACTTAATTAAACACGCATCAATATCACTGCAATGGCGCAAGAAAATCTAGTCATCCACTCCTAAACTGAATTCAAGACTAGATTAGACATCATAGTTATCACAATTGTATTCATTCTTTTGTAGGACATTTAAATAATTAAATTTTGTATTGCTATTGATCCTTTTAATTATATTATATAGAATATTGTTGTAAATTGATCAATGATAAAAGAAAGGGGCCAATTCTATTCCAAATTCTAAATATGTCTTCTTATTATACATAATTATAATAATAATATTTTAATAAAAATCACTTGGGAGTAACTGACGGGAGGATTTAATATAGCTGCGTAGAAAGTAACAACAGATCTTGAGGGGAGGGGCACAAGAGCAGCGTCGAGAGCAATAACACTCCACTCGTTGAGATTCCTTCTCTACTCACCTTTTTAAGGTGTAATACCTCCCACAATACCTCCAGATCTTGAAGTTTAAGGCGTAATACCTCCCACAATTATTTTCACCTTTTTAGACACGCGTAATACCTCCCACAAAGGTGAAACGAAGAAACGAACAAGCCTCTTTATTAGGCTAGAAAATCCTTGACAAAAACTTAAAATATTCCACAACAGTAAGACGAAATCTACTCCTCCAGGATTATTAAATCTCAACATAGTTTTTCTAAATAATAAAAAAATGATACAATTTTTTTTTTAAATAAAATATAGTTTTCTAATTTAGAAACTAATAATAAAATAATTTTAAGATCATAATAAAACTTGAACAAGTAGTATGGAAGACGACATCAAGAACGAGTAATAAATGAAGGTCCAAGCACTAAAATTCGTAGAGCGAGAGGACTGATAATGACTTCTGTCGTTCAAGCGCACAGGGTAACCTTTGTTCGTTGAGCACACACTTTTATTAAAACCAATGTTATTTTACTTTAATTTACCGTGGTAAGGATGAAAGGGGTTGCTCCCAGGTTATGAGGTATCTTCTTAAAAGAAAATATCTAAGTGCCCGAACCCTCCCATTAATTTACCATTGTTGTAGTTCGTTAATACAAAAGGGAAGCTCCAAACGGTCTAATCTTTACAACAGAAGGAAAAGGACGTTCATCTCACAATATTAAAACAACGACGAGATCTGCAAGTCTTAAGGTGTTTGGGAAAAATATGCTTAGGAGACATTGTGGTTTTCACTGAGAATCTATTACAGTTTTGAAAGTGTTGAAAATTATTATGGCTATTTTCTCATTTCATTTTAAAAGGATGTTGGGAGCATTTCTTAATAAAATCAAATTTTAAAGTTGTAGAAAGTAGTGCCAGAAAACTAATTTTGAAATGCAGATTAAGTAAATCAACATTCTAGCTTCTTATGGAGAATATAAAATTCTTGAGCATTAAGGGCGCATACTCTTGCAGATTTCAAATGCAAAAACTGGTGAATAGAACATTTTGTATTGGTGCAACTATTCTTTTCGCATCTCAAATATAAATGTCTCGATTCTTGTTCAATTGATTAACATGGTGAGGGTGTAACATAAGTCTGAGGTAGATGAATAAAAACAATCATAAATCGCAGAGAAATAAAACTTTGGGTGAACTGGAGAGACTTCCCCAAAATCGTTGTGTGGAAGCCAAGTTTGTAGAGAGTAAATCCCAATAATCATATAGGCTAAGGAGGGAATAAACACCCAGGAGAGAATTCCTTATTGGGTAGAGAAATGATCCTACACTTATTATCCATGCACAAGAAAGAAGGGCATTTGAATCTTAATATTTAACACTGGAGTGAAAGACAGTCGATTCGGCTCTTGGCTGACTGCTCAAGCACAGACTAATAAATTAAAGGATGAAGGAACAAAAGATAAAAACACAATTTTCTTTGTATTAAAGATGATAAAAAGAAAACGCAGAGAAGAAGGTGCAATAAAAACTCAGATGTAACCATTGAATCAGAGCGTGGGTTTCGCCATTGGAAATCGAATAAATAAGTACAGGGAGCATAAGGCTGGGATAACTATGAAATCTATGGGCATAAAACGTTGGGCTCTTTAAGAGAAATTCGCTGGAAAAGTATGAAACCAAACATAAAATAACCATCCAAGTTCACAGATACTTCGACAAGATTACACGCAAAATACAACATAAATTTAACACCGACTTCCGAAAATTTTCGACAAGATTAAACACAGAATAAAACATAAAATTTAACACAACAGAAGTACCTTAATGGAAGGCGCAAAAACAAAATTTAACTACCTTTCAACCAAATTACACATGCCTATTGTAGCCAATTGTGAATGCTCTGAAGTCGTTGTCCCACGTGCGCTCTGTCTAGCTCCTGCTTGTCAACTAATGTGACCTCACCGGTACCTCCCAGCCAATTCTAGGGGTACTCTTCTTCCCCCTGATCCCCCTGAGTCGCAAAGGGGCCACACACATAATACCATAGAATCTCATCACCCAACTCGCCTCACAAGGTCGAGCTACCACTCGTTCCTCGAGCTGGGTATCCCAACTCCCACAAAAGAAACTCAGTCAAGATAAAATTTGGCAGCGTAACGTTACGCGAGCCATATGTGATCCACAGTCCTCCTCCACATCCTTTTTATAGAGTGTTTTTAGTCATTAGTTTCCCAAAACCCTCATTAGATTCATTTTTCATTTATTTAATTAGGAAAAACCTCCCCCGTACACATGTCGCTCAATCCCCTAGTTGCACTAGAAAATCAATTTATTAAATAATTAAATTTTCCTATTTCCCTCACCCACCTAAAAGCGTTCCTAAAAATGCTCCCCAGTGTCCCATTATTCCCTTACAATTCTTAAATGACTTATGCCTTACTTAATTCCTAGTTGAGTTCATAACTAGAAAGTTCCAAAGGCTAGATTCATTACTAAGTTAGACATTCCCCTTTTTCTTTAAGTTTCCCCTTTTCCTTAGGTTTCCCCCTTTTCTTTAAGTTTCTCTTTTTCTTATAGTTTCCCCTTTTTGTAACTAAGTTCAGAATTAGTAGGTTTAGACAAAAACAACCAATACCCATTTTATTAATTAAACCTTTATTAAAATTTCCACTTTAATTATTAATGCTTGAATTTTCTTTATCGCCTTCCTGTTATATGTCTAATTTGTTTCTTTTTGTTCTAAGGTTCTACTCATACCTAGGTTTTCAATTCACTAGGCTTGGCGACTTTTCTTAAGGGAAAAATTAGTTACTAAACTTTACCTATCACATCATTCATTTTAAGGCCAACCAGGTCCTAAGGAGACATCATTTTCTAGGCACTAGGTTTATTCACTTTTTAGTTAAAATTGTGACGTGCCCTTCAGGATGCACTATGTGCTCCAAGGGTGCCACTATCCTCTTTTCGTTTTATTTGTGCGACGTGCCCTTCAAGATGAACTACGTGCTCCAAGGGTGCCACTCGCCTCTTGACTGAATTTGGTAGACGTCAAACCCCTGGAGTCAATACTTCATCAGGTGATCTTGTGGGAGACTAAGGGCCTCTGAGGAATAAGAACACTACCTTATTGTACGCCCCTTGGAATCATCGTGAGTGACTATCACAGTCTTCCTTCACGACATCGTGGCTCTCTCGAACTAGGTAATCATTAACCTACAGTTCGAGCCATGATGGGAGTGCTAGTAGGTTGTGGCAGGGCTGCTACCACACCTCTCCCTCAATGTCTCTAGTGGTTGTGCGTGACCCGTTTACTCCAAATGTGAGTCTGTTCGGCAAGCTATCGTCAGCCTGCGTCCATCAATGAATCATGTTAGCAATAACAATAAACATCATAATATCTAATCATATGTACATATGTCACATCAACAACATTTAAACCCCAATAGTATACTCTTTGATTCGATCCAGAGTCCAAGGGGTTTCATCGATGCCTCAAAATCCTCAACGTCCAGAGTCCTGCACACTTAGGAGAACCCAATCAATAGCACCTGTCGATGTAAATACAACAAAAATAACATAACATCAAATCCACAATGTCTCATAATCATAATAAAAAGAGCCAAAAGTATAACGACCTAGATCACTTGCACGCAAGTGTCCTCAAAGAATAAGTTTGCTCAATGCGCACAAGAGCGGGATGTTACACATTATGAGATGTGGATCCCTCCACTGTAACAAAAATCATATAACATTTCTACAATCACATTGAGCCAAATAAAATAATTCATATAATGTAAAACAAATTAAAATCTCTAATTATGATACCTATATTGTTTGGACCATAATGTTGCACGTGATTAGAGGTTGGCTTCATATTCCTATGATATTTTGAAGAAATTAGTTCCATTTGTTTGTCCATGCTATTCTTTGACTTTATGTGAACCTGTCCGACTCTTTGAAATTTTGGTTTATCCTTAGTTAAATGTCTTTGATGACGATGTTGTATATTTTTACTTTGCGGGCTCAAAAACTTGTGTTGTCTCTTAGTCATGATTTTAGAGGGAGACATGGAACTAACAATTTTTTTGTTTATATATACTTCTAAAGTGAAAAACAATTTGTCGATTGCTTCAAAATGGTCCACAGTTGTAGGCAAATTGTTCAAAATATTTCTCTCTCTTTTATTGATTGATGCATGTAAAACTTGCAATCTATCAACCTCAAAGATCGGATTGTTCAATGTGTCAGGATCGGCATGATCTGATAAAATATTTACATGGTTATTGTTTGTTTGGTCTTATGGTAGTAGGCTCATTGTGGTTGTTTGATCTAAATCGACTGAAAATACAGGTCTTTCAATAATCGGACTAGAAACATTTGCTAATTTATTAATGTCCAAATCATGTTCAATGGCCCACATTTGAACTTTGAATACATGCTTACAAACATTTCCATTCAACTCCCAATCACAACTACAAAAATTAAACTCGGACCCTGTGTATATGAAATTATACCAGGTATTAGGAGTATCCTTATTTTGACTACGAACAAGAAATCCATTCAAATTTTTGGGGTCGTGCACACAATATTTATCTGGTATTTGAATTGCTCTATCCTTTGAGAGAGTCTCTTGTTTCTCACACTTTGTGGGCCTTATAATTCCTAATTCCTTTAAACATTGATTATGAATATAGTATAATTCAACTCTTTTCAACAACACAAAAATTAAATAATCCACTCACTTGTGGCATGCATTGTTTTCCTCATATAGGTATCTATATTTTAGATACTTATGGTAGGATTCAATTGCATTATTTGTGTCTTGATTGGAATGTGGGAATTTCCTATAAGCCTTCGCCCACATATCTAGAATTTTTTTTTA
Organism: Picea engelmannii; assembly: GCA_009831015.1. Classification (NCBI taxonomy): domain Eukaryota; kingdom Viridiplantae; phylum Streptophyta; class Pinopsida; order Pinales; family Pinaceae; genus Picea; species Picea engelmannii. Next base: position 645,677 of record ML783781.1, read on the forward strand.
TCATTATCTAAAAGGTATTGACTAAAAACATGCTATTATGGAAAAAAAAAGTCATGATCTAATGTTACATGACACTTACATATTTTATCATTGGATTACCAAGTGGTGTCAAAATATTTTAGAAATTTTTCCTCTTCACTGAATTCCTGAAATATTCTTGCAACAACTTTTTGTACAGACTCATCATCCTGGCATGAGTGCATGATTTTTCCTAATGCGAACTTTATTTTGTTTGACTTTGACTTTGCTTCCAACATGTTTCGCCCATGCTTGATGGACATGCCATACACATAGTAGGATGGGGGAATTGGTTAAACTCCTGAAATGGTGATACATTAGGAGAGAGTAAATTATTTGAATGTAACATTAATTTTTCATATTTCTTTTGAAAAATAAAAAATGTGGAACCTTAATGCCTGAATTTCAGCAGTGACATCATCTGTGATAAATGCTCGTACATGCCAATCTGGGCGTTCTTTCACTCCCATGGAAAATAATGCTGACAACCATTTGCGAATATCATATATAGTATTACGTGATGAAATCACCCAAGCCACTGGAACACCATTACGATGTTTTTCGAATACCATTAACGTATAAAGTTGATACTACATTCAAAGCACACAAGTATAAATATTAAAGTGAACACATAATAATTCATTTTGATCGCCATAAAGAAATGAAAAGATCGATAATACATACCCCATACATATTGGTATTAAATGTGGAATCCATGGACATAGCATTGTTGTGTGAATACCTCATCATCATCGAACGCATCAAATGTGTTTGTATGCCTATAATAAATGGTATGTTTTGCAAAATATTTTTCTTTTGGTAGAAAAAAGAAACTATTTGGAAACTAATTGTACCAATAGTCGACACTTGTTGGATCACTTTCATCCTTCATATATTATTTCTTTCTAATATTATGGTAAATGTTAAAAATATCCTTCCTTATCATTAAGATATCTTGAGTTACCCCCGTGAATAACTCACTTGATTGGTGCTCCACAACAGAGATGAATTTGTCCCAAACCATTGTAACGTTAAAAACATCTTCAATCATATTTTCCACACTAGAGTGTATATCAAATGATAAATGTGGTGTATACTTGAATGTTTTAGTTCTACCCATTGCATTCTTCACGTGACACATACAACCACATTTATCAATATGCTTACACTCAGTGTATATTAAAACAACATCATTTGGACGAACATAAAGTCGATACATGATGAAGTGACATCTACAACCAACTTTAATGCTTTGGCATTGATTGCGGTTTTTTTTTTGTTGACCCTTGTGGATTCATTGTAATCTCACCACTTGGGAGTTTATGTGTGGACTCTGGGCCATATGCACACCAATAACTAGATAAGAACAATGATAACAAATTAGGAAACATGTCCACACTCATTTTGCATAATGAACTTGAATTAGAAATTTAAAATTATATTAAGAAAATAAAGACTCGCATTTATTATTCCATAATTATATTAAGAAAATAAAGACTCGCATAACATATTCCAGATATGTGTTAATACGAGTACATGCAATCCCCTCCACTTCTTTAGATCGCTTTGTATTAACAAAAAATTGAGTGGGAGCATATTCATCTGATTTCTCTCCATTTATAAAATCTTCAAGTCGACTATATGGAATAATAGAAAGTTGATCCCCTCCAATTTATGTCCATGTTAGATCTTTAGCTAAAAATTCTATCATATCTTCAGGGTCTTCAGTGTCCAACTCCATAATGTCTTCCCACTTTCTCATCTATAGAATACCTATAAAAATTTGAAGTTTTTAGAGATCAACACATACAACATTGAGTTTTTATAAAGATTTGTCATTGTTCTCTAATACTCAATGTTGCATTATAATCCATTTTATGTGATCCAKTGTTCTATAATCTAAATTACATAACATGATATAGTAAAATTCGAGACAATGATRAGAGTAATGAGATCTCCTTGACTCGTGTACATAGCATTTTGTAAAATAATAAATGACAATGTTTTTTACCTTTTGTAGTATCTAATGTTAGTTATATAAATGTGCTTAATCAACCATACCCATGCATATTCAAGATATATGCATATACATGCATACATACATGTGTGTGTGCACCCACATGTGCAATATAAAAATGAAAACACTACTCCTCTTCATTGATATCATTATAACCATGATGCATTTAATATGTGTATTCATATGCTTGTGGGTTGATGGTTGTAGATAATTTCCCTATAAATGAATATGTAAAAAACAATGATGTTAGAATTACTATAAAAACACCTTTAAAAAATAAGCAATGCTTTCATATGCCTATCTATTCTAGAAATGAGATCTACGCTTATGCATGATAATAAAGGAATTTCTACATGAAAAATACATTGTGATGTTTCCTCTATGCCTTATAATGATGTCCATGTTCACACCAGGATTTTGAGTTACAAACAATCATCACATCATCTCATAAATGCCCCCCTAACAAATTGGTTATAATAAGGAAAAAATATAGACAAAGATTATGAATCAATTGAATACATTTACAAAAATACAAATTGCAAATGATGGTCACCAATTGTTTGAAAATTTTGAAAGAAGCCCTATGACTTGGACCACACTATTTGTAGGATATGCTTGCCAAGGGCATGGAAAAAAAGAAATAAACCTCAAATTAACCCTACATCTTGGTCTTCTCCTCAAAGGTGGCATGCATGTCTTTGTAACAAGAGATGGAGCGAAAGTGTAACAAGAAAGGAAAAATAAGGAAGAACATGTTCCTTCGCTATTCCTTTCATCCATATATGTGTGTAGTGCAATTAAGAGTGAGTATATTCACTAATATGAGTAGATTTTCAAAGATACAAAGCTTAATATCATAATTTCTTGAAAAATGGTTAAACGATTTTTTCCCTTAAGTAAAATTTAAAAAAAGTTTTGAATCATTCATAACTCTAAGGAAGATGAATTTTTACTGCTAAAAATATTTTGTCTTGATGGATTCTGGTCATTATAATTATGAATTAGTTATAAAACACAATATTAAAAAGATGGAAAAATTGTAAGTTAAAACTAAAGTTATTAATAAAATTGATAAAATCGATAAAATCCTTATTACATATAAAGTAGTATTTTTACATATATTGAAATATGATACTACAAAGATACATAACTAAAATATTATTACAAAATTAAAATAATTGATGATTAGAAAATTTAATGTTTAACAACAAAAAAATTGTTATGGTTAAGAATACATTATAAAACAACATAATTGTAAAATGGTTGTTATGATTTTTGTAAAAAGTCGTATCATATTTTCATTTTAACTCATAAAAAAAAATCAATCACAATACACTTTTACCGTATCATATTTTCAGTTAAACTCATAAAAAAATCAAACACAATACACTTTTACCATTCAAACCCCTTTCATTTTTTAAACAACTTTGTGAAACAATTAGAAACCTATGACCCAAATTTGCAAAATAACAATGCATTGAAAGCACGTAGAGTAGTTATATTGATATATTTATAACATAACTTAAATTAATAGATACCAAAAACCAAAACTAACATTTTACAAACTATACAAAACTTAATATTTATCTCTTTTAAAAAAATCAAAAAACAATCACCATTTAATACTTATCACTTTAACATTTAATACTTATCACTTTAAAAACAAAATAAAAAAAACAATCACATTAAACACCTACCGAAACTAACATTTTACAAACAATCAAAACTTAATACTTGTTTCTTAAAAAAAAATAAAAAAAACAATCACCATTTAATACTTATCACTTTAACAACATTTAATACTTATCACTTCAAAAACAAAAACAAAAAACACTCACATTAAACACGATAGATTCACATGTTCATATAAAACATCAAAAGCAATTTGGTATTACCGTGGACAAATAATACATCAAAATTACAATGTTTTACATTCCAATCTTTATAAGAGCAATCCATGGTATACCACATCTACCCATCAGATAGACCTTCTAATATATCTCACGCAAGGTAAAATGTGGTGCATTTATGATATAAAATTTTGACAAGAAGGGTTGTTGTTTTGTAACCAATAAGGGTCTTTCATTTTACATATATTTTGAAAAAAAAGTTTGGCGGCTCTTTAAATTATGAATTAACAAAATTATGAATATTAAATATTAATATTGTATAATTAAGTTGTAATAGTAATATTAAAGGGAGATAATCAATTTTTACATTAAAAATAGAAATTACATTTTCAAAAAAAATTCCAAATCAAAATTTAAAATTATAAAATGTTTAACCATTTTCTTTAAATAAAAAAAAATTATCCATAAATTTACTAACACAAACACATTAATAAAATACAATAAAAATTTAAATTTGAATAAAAAAAAAACTAATAACATTAATTATAACCATTTAAATTAATTCCTAAAATTTTCCACTTTCAATTTATTAAACATTTAAACAAACTTAATTAAAATATAAATATTTTTATTTTCAAAACAATATTTAAATTCCTTAAATTCTTATAAATTTAATAAAATAACAAATACTTAATCAAATTGTTGATTACATGAAGTTGAACAACTCTTAACTAATCTTCGAGTTTTTAACTTCTTATTTATTAAATATTTAACTCAAAAATAAATAATATAAAATTAAATTAACCTTAATTAATTTTAAGTTTTTAATTTAAAATAAAAGTATATCATAGATGAATTTATTTAAGATTATCCATAATAATGTGAATAATTATTCTTCAATGCCGCTCTTTTTTTTTCAACGAAAAAATACGTTTTATATTCAAAAGGATATAAAAGTGTACAAAGCTAATATGGCTGGACTATCACATGATTACAAGATTTTGTGCCTATGTGTCAAAACTATCCAAGCAGATCAAGGATGCAACTAGTCACAACGAGACCAATGTCTATCCCATGGGTGGGCAATATTCAAGGCAAGTGCCTCTCAAAGAAGGATCATCGAGGGAGGTCCCTCATTGCCTTCTTCCCATCTAGTAAAGCTAATGTGACCCGGAGGCATATACAACGCTTTTTTTAAGAGTGTGTCAGCCTCAATATTTTCCTCCCTGTAAATGTGAGATGAAGTGAGATGATGAATCTGCTGAGTCGCTTCACATGTTCTCTCCTTCCAGCTCGCCAGGTCCGCAACATGGAAGTCAGCACGCCCGTTTAGCCAATCGATAATAAGCTTGGAGTCACCAAGCAATATGAGCTCATTGATGTGTAATCGGCTTGCCAGAATACATGACGCCCACGCTGCCAAGAGTTCAGCCTTCGTGTTTGATCCAGTCCCACAGTTTAGTGTCCACCTGTAACAAGTCTGAGAGTTTAATGCGATCATCCCACCTGCTCCGCATAATAAGCCATCCTGTTGCGTCGCTCCATCGAACCAGGCCACAACTTTATCTAGAGGAACTTTGAAGATGGCTCTGCAAGGTTTTGTGGCCGGTGTCTGCTTCCTTCTCACGGCCATCTCGGCAAAGATAGCGCTGGCCACCATGTGTGAGGATGGTATCTTGTCTTTGAACAATGCCTCATTCCTGTGCTTCCATATATGCCAGCAGAGAAGTATTGGGAGCTTCAACTGGTTCGTTGAGACCCGCATCCAAATCTGGAAACATTGAGAGAGGTTGTTACCTGTCCAGTTTGATGTGTGCAAACGAGCCGGTGTTAATAATTGCCACACGGCTCTGGTAAATGGGCATTCTATGAAAACGTGGACGGTTGTCTCATCATTTGAATTGCAGAGACAACAAACGCTGGGCCTCGACCATCCTCTTGCTTGTAGATTCGACCACAACAATATTTTGTTTTCAAGTAAGAGCAAGATGAATATCTTTTGCTTGAGCGGGCAGTCGCTCCTCCAGATCTGTCGATGTCCACGCTCCCTTGATATTGTCCAACACTTTGTAGCTAGTGCAATGTAGGCATTTTTTTGCGGTGAGGGCACCAGATCTGTCCCCTCCCGTCCACATGAGAAAATCGGGCCTATCCTGTAGTCGGATGCCTAAATCTCTAAGTCTGAGCGTATACCTGTCCCATTCAATGGAAAGATCAGCGTCCAATCCAATCTCCTCGCTACTGAGCCAGCGGTCGCTCAAAAGACCCCCGCTAAGTGAAGAAATAAACTGATAAAGGAAGAAAAGATTTTTTTGGTGAAGGTGCTTCATTAGTTCTGAGGAAAGCATGGCAAGCTTGCCCAATCCCAACAAACTGTCCCTTCCAACTTCAATCAAATGACCATTACCAGGAGCCCAAGTGAGCCAATGAAGAATGATAGGTAGGGTTGTTAAAAGGTGTTTCCAGGTCTGAGAGCCTACTGTGGGTCTCTCAGAGGCTGATCTGAGCCAGAATAGTACCGGTATCTGAGGGAAATATTTTTCCTTGATAACCTTACTCCATATGCCAGGCTTCATAATAATGCGCCAGAGAGTGTTTGCCAAGAGCGCCCGGTTGAAGAGGGGCATATTCCTGAGGCCCCATCCGCCCATCTTCTTTGGTTTAGAGATGGTCTCCCAGTTGCAAAGATGGTATCCAGTAGTCTTACTGCCAATCCATATAAAAGAGAAAATAAGCTGACGAATGGAGCTAAGAATTGTGGCCGGGATTTTTGCAAGCGCCATCCAATAGACCGGAAGGCTTTCTAACACAGCTTTTATGAGAATGTATCTCCCTCCCATGGTGAGTAACTTGTTACACCAATGATGAATTTTCCTGTCAAATTTATCAAGAAGCCAATGCCAATTTTTGTTTGAATATCTGGTGGATTTGATGAAAAACCCAAGATAGGAGCAACCCTCATGTAGGTCTGCTACATTTATACCATACAATTCTTTCAAATTAGTTAAGAATGGTTCCAGTGTATTCAATGCAAGGAAGAGAGATTTTTGAAGATTGATCACCAGTCCAGAGGCTGCACAGAAAGTACTAATGATGGAGTGAATAAGGGACCATTCGGCAAAACTAGCCTCTGTCAAGATTAGCACATCATCAACGAAAATAATGTGTAGGATGTGTGTCAGCCCCGAGAAATTTACTCCAGAAAGTTGGCCCTCTGCTTGACTATGTTTGAGGAGAATGTTGAGCCCTTCAAGTATCATGATAAAAAGTAGTGGTGATAGAGGGCATCCTTGACGGATCCCTCTCTCACATTGAAATGAATTTGTGGGTTCCCCATTGATCAGAACAACCATAGTTGCTGATGTAATACAACTTAAAATCCAATTGGTAGTAACTCGCCCAAAACCGCTCTGCAAGAGAATACGGTGCAAAAAGTTCCAATTTACACAGTCAAAAGCCTGCTTGAGATCCAGCTTGAGAAGAATGGCTTGTTGTTTTCTGGATTTTAAGGTGTGGATGCATTCCTGTGCTACACCCACTGCATCTAAAATCTGTCTACCTTTCAGGAAGCTGAGTTTCTCCTCCGAAAGTGCTTTGGAGAGTATAGGGCGAATTCTATTTGCGATAATCTTAGAAATTAGTTTATAGCATAGGTTGCAAAGTGAAATGGGGCGGTAGTCTTTGAAGTGCTTAGGTATATTGGATTTTGGAATCAAGACAATATTTTCTCCTTTGAAAACCCGCAGTGCTCGCAAGAAAACACTCTCTGGCTTGAAAGCATCGGGGAATTCTGCTATGGTCACAAATAAAGGGGCGCTTAGAGGATTAAAAGCCCTAGCCAGAGGTGATCCATGATCCTACTGTCCCTCAACATAAGAGGGGTCGGAGGAGCCCTGAAATTTGCCTCTATGCGAAGACTTTTGGATCAGACACTTCCATCTATTATCTTTCTGCAAGAAACACTTGTGATTGCTTCTGCTGCCGGAGATTTCATTCATAGACTCAGGCCAAACTGGTTGACCTGCACGACAAGCTCGGTGGGCACCTCAGGTGGACTTCTGGCCGCATGGGACCCTTCTCTCTTTGATCTTCGACCGATGCTCAGCCCTGGAGGGATTCTTCTAACAGGCGACAGCTTTGAACTAAAGTCATCCTTCAACTTTCTCAATGTATACGGCCCTTGCACTGAACGCAAGACCTTCTGGGAGCATCTGGATACTTTCGGACTCTTGGCAGCTCGTAACCTTATCTTAGCGGGAGATCTTAATATCACCACCAGCCCATTGGAGACATGGGGACAAAAAGCTATCATTGATCCACACATGAGTTTCTTTAAACATTTGTTTTTCAAGAACAACTTGATTGATCTGAAACCGGCCGAGCTCTTACCTACCTGGCGGAACGGTAGAACTGGTCCGGATAGCATTGCTAAGCGACTTGACAGATTTCTTATCTCTGAAGAAGTACTTTCACCATCTCGTTGTTCTCGTGCCTGGGTAAATTTACCATATCTTTCGGACCATGCTGCCATATGTCTTCAGATAGGCGTAGGTCACTTTGGGGCTGGCCAGCCTTTCAAATTTAACCCGTTATGGTTAAAGGAGATATCTTTTAATAGATTGGTCAGAACGACATGGGAGGACTGTTCTGTTTCAATGCCTGGTGATCCGCAAGAAAATATGGCAAGAAAATTAGCCATCTTAAAGCAGCATACATCTATATGGCTAAAAAACAAAAAACGTGAGGAGCAAGCAGTCATTAATAAGATTGACGAGGAGCTGGATGCTCTACTCTGTTTACAACTACACAATCATGCAAATTCGAATATCAACTGTAGAATCCGTGAGCTGGAGAAGGCCCGATCTACTTTCTTGCGTGAATATGAGGAGAGGTGGCGCTTAAAGAGCAGGATGCTCTGGCTCGAGGGTGGAGACAAAAATACCCATTTCTTCCATAAATTTTCCAGTGCTCGTAGATCAAATAAACAAATATGGGATATTGAAGAGGAGGACGCCACCAAACATCATACACAGGAAGCTATTAAAGCGGCTGCTACTCACCATTTTAAAGCCTTTTTTCAGGTGCCCAATGCACCAAGCCTCAGCGCACAGGTGGAGTTAGCTAGCCACTTCCCTAACATGGTGATAGCAGAGGAGGCACTAGCCCTGGAATCCCCCTGTACAAAGGAGGAATTATTGACAGTTCTCAAGGGTTTCAAAAAAGAGAAGAGTCTGGGACCCGATGGATGGTCGGTTGAATTATTCCTTCATTTCTTTGACATTATGGGACAGGATTTGCTGGATGTCATGGAGGATGCTTGTACAAGAGGTGTGATAAATATTCAATGCTGCTCTTATTATTATTGCTTCAAACCCAAGAAATAGGGGAGCCTCTAGATTATATAACATTAACTCATGTCATTTGATCGAGCTCTCTGTATTCACGATATTCACAATTTGTTATAAATATATGATTATTGGTGAGAAATCTATCACACACATACCATGGATATCTTGAAAAGAAATTTTACTTAAAAACAAAAACTTAAAGTAGACCATCAGTAATGAATAAAGAAGTTAGGGACTGGTTCGGGTTAATTTTTCAAACACCAATAACCAACACAATGCAAACACTGTGAAAAACAAAATTTTCAATAATATAGACACGGAACAAAAATTGTAGTCAAAGGAGTTCACTATTTAATTTCTTCTCTATTAAATATTTAGAGAAATTAAATAAAAATATAAATCTATTTAAGTTGAAACAAAATTTAATTTTGATAAATATTTATAAATTAAAGTTGTTTAAATGTAAAATAATGAAAATAATGCCAGAGCATTTGAAAAGGCCATGATCTAATGAGAAATAACATTTCGAAAAAAAATGGACAAAGAAATAGCGTCGCTGCAAACAACCTGAGGGGGGGAAATTAATTTAAGGTTGTAGATGAACCTCTATTTCTTCTGCTAACTCTAGGTGAAAGGAGATGGATATTTTATAGAATATCTACGACGATATATAACTGGCTAAAATGATTTATGAATATATCATTTTGCAGTGTTAATTGTATTTGAATGTGAGGTTGAAATAAAGGTTGTTCATGTAACATCCCTCTCTTCAAAGCACATGTTATTGACTTATTCCTTGAGGACACTTACGTGCAAGTGATTCGGTTTTAGTATATGGTTGTCTGTTTGCTTATGGATTCTTATGATTATGTTGATGGATTATGATGTTATGTTATTTGTTATCTATGTATTGATAGATGCTATTGACAAGTTTCCCCTGGGTGTGTAGGACACTCGACGGATTGAGGATGTCGATGACATCAATGGACCTTCTTGGACTCTGGATCGAGTCAGGGAGTGGATTGTATTTCTTTGAGTATTTTATTTATGCATATGTGACATATGATTGCATATATTATGATGTTGTTTATGTATCATTGATAGTGTTTCGTTGATGGATGTTGGCCGACGATTGTTTGCTAATCAGACTCACATAAGGAATAAAGTGGTCATGCACATCAACTAGATATTGAGGGAGAGGTGTGACAACAACCCTGTCATAGTCTATTGGCACTCCCTCCTTGGCTCAAATTGTAGGTTAATGATTACCCAGTCTGAGAGATCCACGATGTCGTGAGGGCAAACTAAGACAGTCGCTCACGGAGATTCTAAGGGGTGTGCAATAAGGCAGGGTCCTTATTCCTTAGAGGCTCTTAGTCTCTCACAAGGTTTTCTAATGGAGTATTGACAACAGGGGTTGTACAACTACCAAAACCAGTCAAAGGAGAGTGGCACCCTTGGAGCACGTAGTGCATCTTGAAGGGCACGTCGCGTAATTAAAATTTGAATCAAAGGTGAGTGACACCCTTGGAGCACAAAGTGCATCTTGAAGGACACATCACAGTATAAAATAAAACTTGAGTCAATGAACCTAGGTTTCTAGAAAACAATAATTTGTTTTGACATTGTCGAACTTAAATAATTATTAAATGGGTAAATTTTTATTAATTATAAAATCTCCTTAAAAATTCTAAGCCTCGTTTAAAAATTTGAGCCTAAGTCTAAAGTGGGTAAGAAGGCTAAAACTAAATTATAAATTAAGTAAATGGGGGATGAAGAAAAATCAAGTTAGGAATGGAAAGAATAAAAATTATATCTAAAAATTTAATTACATAAATGTGTGCAAGAGAATACCAAAAATTAAGATAAGAAAGGAAATTAATGTAAAAAGAAGGTGAAAGCATAGAAAGGTATCTAGTCTAGTCTAGGCTAACTAAATAACTTTCCTAAATTAAACACAACTAAGTTTTAGAAATGCGTCAATCATTAAAAGGGAAATAGAGAGAATAAAGAGACAACTAAGAGTGATTTTAAGAGTGTTTTTAGGTTGGGTGACGGAAATTGACATTTAATTTAATTAAATTATGGATTTATTAGTGCAACTAAGGGAACAAGTGACAAGTTTATGGGAGAAATAATTCCTAATTAAATTATTAAAAAAATGAATTAAATGTGAAAATGGCAAGTTGTCACTAAGAAATATTCTATAAAGGAAATGGATGAGAAGAGGAATGGGGGATGACTGGATGAGTAAGGTTATGTTGCATAAATTTTGTCTGGTTTTACTTTTGAGAGTTGGGATACCCAACTCGAGTGAGAGACTGATAGCTCTACGTTGCGAGGCTGATAGCTCTCACTTGTCGAATTTTAGAGATTGTTGTCAAGTCTGTCTCTTCCTCCATCTTTGGGGCTTGTAGGCTTGGATTTTAGGCATAGTTATTATGACTGGACTACGACTGGATGCCTAGCACCTGGGAGCTGTTAAGAGACTTGATGATGCCTCTCTGAGCATGGTCATGGTGACTGTATGTTTTCATACAGACTCGCGTCGCTAGCCTTTAATTGTCTAGAGGTCCCATGGGCTCTTCCCTCCTCATGGTTAGATGAGATCTGGAACACGCCTCCCTGTAACGCATTACCTATAGTGTTTACCTCAGAGTTCCTCTCCCTTGGTGTTTCCTTCAGAGTTTCTCCTAGCTATTAATGCACCTTCGCTGGTTCCAACTCCCGAAGTTCGTGAGGTTTTAGCAGGAGGTTTTAGATGGATATGAGGAGGAAGACCGATCTCTCCTGATTCTTAATGAATTGAATATTGGCAGTTAAAGCTTATTATACTTGTGTCGTTAAATAAAAGATTGGTGTCCTTTTAAGTCTTACAATGGAATTTAGTTAGCTGAGTTTTCCTTTTATTTTTTGAAATTAAGAATTGATCTCTTTGGTGGCTTAAAACAAGTAGGTGAAATGGTTGAATACTGATATGCTCTTAATTTATTGTGACCATCCTTGCTTCCTACATGGATCGCACGGTGGTGTAAATCCTTATCATCTTATCCAATATGTTGACCTCCCTCAATATTTTTGGCGTCCGATGTAAGGAAGTTGGACATTGATACACATGTGGCTTAAGAAGAAATAATCTTCTCAAGATTTTCTTAAGGATTATCGAATTGATAAAGTAGCAATGATTAGAGAATTGCTTTTATACCTGAAAGTGGGGTCTAGGAAAACACTTCAAACTAACCCTTCCTTCTACCCTTACCTCCTTAAAGGGCTTAGCTAGTCATGTTGTTCTCTTCTTTTATTATTTCGTCATGTTCCCTCGGTGGTAATTGTGTCTCTAAATGATATGTGTTTGTAATAAAATTTCCTGCCGCGCCATGAACAATGATGATTGAATTATGATTGATTGATAACTAAATTACTATTACTCCTTACAAAGAAAGTTTACGATAAGTCATGCACCATGATAATGTTTAATTCAAAATTTGGATCACGTGTGCACCCATATATAATGTTGTTTATTGATTAATTAAATGGTTAATTAGTTGTGTGCCTTGAAGTAAAGTAGATGTCTACCTTGGCACCTGGAAAATAAAATAAAGTTGATTACATGGTGCCTTCTCTTATGTCATTGTATGATTGATTTAGGATTAAACTCTCTTGCACCATGGAATTTATGTGATGTGTGAATGGTTGTTAGAACACTATTGCGTCATTGATTATCATTGATTTTTTGGTTTTGGCATAGTTAGTTTGGACTTGATTGTGTTAGTGGGATGTAGACACCTTCTTGTTCCTCAGAACAGTCGCCAGCCTTGAGACCTTAAATGGTAAAAATCAATTGGATCCTGGGCTTGAGCATTGCTTATGTGTTCTGAAGGTCCTAACCTTGCAAGGTAGGTTGGGCGGGTAGTATATTTATGTCATCTTTATGTTATATTTATGATATTTATGTTATCATTATGTTATCTCATATTATCCTTGTGTTATCTGATGACTATCTTTATGTGATGAGTTGAGCAATTAAAAGTACTGATGATTCTAGTTGATCATGATGAGTTGATCTTATGTCTCCATTCATGATGCTTGTTGATTATGAGTTGTGATTCCTTAATTATGATGTCATTGATTATGTGTTGTTGAATTATGTGTTGACGCAGATTCCTAATTCTTTAAAAAAAACATTACCTATTGTTCTTCTCTTTTTCTTAGGTGTAATGGCGAGGCCGTTACATATGGTATCAAAGCGGGTTCAACCCTGTGACTGTGGATCGTCACACCTTCCACTATATTAAACCCTTTATTAATAACTTAGCGCTAATTAAAATTTTAACCTGTCCATGTGGTAATCATTGCTAGATGGCGTTGTGGAGTTAGACGACATGGTACTAAGGGCATAGGTGTGACGCCTCTAGTCGCATCCATGCCAGAGGGGTCTAACCCCCAAAGAGAAGAACAAGTATTTAGGAAGGATCATATTGATGTGGGGGATGTGGTCGGTGTTACGAGGTCCTTTCTGAGGATTTCAAAGCCCTTGATTAACCAACAAGACATAGATGAGGCTAGGGCGCCTGTACCCATGAGGGTTCACAATGCGCTATAATTGGTAGTGTTATCTTTCATAGAGAATGTGAGAAGGTGAAGTTTCCCGGGTTCACGGGTGCCACAGATCGCTCAGTCGTCAGGGTAGGGATTGGAGAACAGGGGACGTGCATTGCACTTCATGACTACCCCTCGAACTTGAAAGTCTGCATGGCAGTCCTTCATCGGAAAGAGAGTCCTCTTCTATGGTGGAAGACGCTCCTACCTCAACTAAACATGGTCGTCGAAGGCGTGTCATGGGAACTGTTCAAGGAATAGTTCCAGGAGAGGCATTTATCAAAGGAACTCAACGAGCACCAACTCAATGAGTTCAATGCCTTATGACATAGTGGTCGTATGGTGCCTGAGTATGAAGCCCAATTCATGGAGCTACTTAGGTATGCTCCATACCTGATCCCCAAAAAGAAAAGGGTCAACAAAATGTGTTAAACCTTAACTTCAACATTCATGTGAAAGTGATGATCCTAATGCCTCAGACATTGCATGATGCAGTCCAAAAGGCCCTCATAGCTAAGAAAGAGCTGATCAGTGAGGGTCAGGGCAGGACTCATGCGAGACCGATGGGATAGGTGACGTCTGGTGTGCAGCAACATTAGAATCTAGCTAGACATTCTTCAAGGTATCGAGATATGTTGAGAGGATCTGTGTTCACGACACCTCAACGAATGGCTCTCCAGCGGGGAACTCCCTATAGGGGACTACCGCATCAACAGTAGGATTTGTTAGGCACGTTCAATGGAACAGACCAGGGTTTTAGGATGGTGGGCAAACAACTTCTACTTTGGGGACCAGGAGTACTGGACCGAAGACTGGATGCTAGACATGTGGCGAGCCACATTACCAGCGATATTGTCTGGTTTTGAAGGCCAGAGTGGACAGATCAACAGGACACCCTACAACTATAAAAAAACATGCACATGGGATGTACGCTATATGAAATATTGGGGAAAATGACAAGGATGAGGTGGAAGGATTATAAAACCTTTTGGTAGTACGAGAGTCGTTGACGTGTTCCAAAAAGGTTATCAGGTTTTCCTCTTGAAGACAAGATGGATTTTACCATCGACTTGAAACCCAAAACCGAACCGATAGCAAGAATTCTTTATCAGATGTCTACACCTGAGTTACAAGAGTTGAAATTGCAACTGAAGGAGTGTTGGACCTAGGACTTATACATCCCATTGTGTCACCTTGGGGTGCGCATTTTATTTTTTATAAGAAATAAGGATGGGTTGTGGAGACTCGATATTGATTATCGTCAAATGAACAAGGGAATGATCAAGAACCAATATCCATTTCCAAGAAGAGATTATTTTTTTTGATCAAATGAAGGGCACGACATTGTTTTCAAGGATCGACTTGAGATCAAGATATCACCTGTTGCGAATCAAAGAGGACATTCCTAAAATTGCATTCAAGATGAGGTTCGAGCATGACGAATTCCCCAGGGTATTCATGAGCTTGATGAATGGGGTGTTACGTGAATACTTGGACAAGTTTTTTCAAGTATTCATTGATGACACATTTATATATCTTCATACAACAGAGGAACATGATGAACTTTTGTGCTTGGTACTATAGTGTTTACGAGAGAAACAATTATAGGGGAAACCGTTTAAATTCTCTTTTTATTAATCGAGGATTCATTATTTAGGGCATGTTATCTTCGACGAATTTATCGTTGTGGATCCAGTGAAGGTAAAGTCTATTATGGAATGGCCTGCACTGACAAACATACTGGAAGTATGTATTTTCATGGGTTTAGTTGGATATTATCGATGATTTGTCTAAGGTTTTTTGAAGATAGCAAATCCAAGTATGGAAATGCAAAAGAAAAACAAGAAGTTTGTATGGATAGAGAAATGCACGAAAACATTTCTAAGCCTCAAGGAGTTTTTGATGACAACGTCGATACTAAAAGCCCCTGACATGGATGAGGACTTCTTGGTATGCATAGACGCATCCAAGGAAGGCTTAGGAAGAATCTTGATACAAGACGGTCGAGCGATCGTTTACATCTCAAGGAATTTAAGAAAGCATGAGGAGAACTACGTGACACATGATTTGGAGTTGTTGGACATTGTGTATGCCCTAAGAGTGAGGAGGCACTACCTGATTCGATGGAAATTCGAACTGAAAATAGACCATTTTGGTTTGCAACACATTTTTGTGTAGAATGACTTGAACGCACGGAAAAAGGGTTGGTCAGAAATACTTAGCTAATACGATTGAGATTAAGTACGTTAAATGAACAATGAACAGAGTGGCATATTTGTTGAGTCGGAGACCACGCATACTTTTGGTGATACCTCTTCAGACGAATCTTTGAGAAAATATTCTAACTTTATAGTGTGATGATGACT
>ML783782.1:20043-36239 GCA_009831015.1 Picea engelmannii
TTCCTGTAGTCATCCCTGTATACAAGTTTATAATCCTAATAAACAAAAAGTTTTCCTCCTTATATTTGAGTTTTACAAAATGCAGAATATTGTCCATTAATGTATATCGTAAATAGTGATGTCAAATCTTTCAAAGATTTCTTGTTGTCCTTCTGCTTCCTGTGTACAATAAATGCCTCCTTCCTCACAAGACAGGGCTTTCTTTGATAATCGATCAGCCACTTGATTTTAATTTATGTATATATGTTGGGATTTGGTTTGTTGAAGCTGTCTGCTCAATGCTCTAATCTTTATCATCCATGGCTCCAAAGATATCACATGAAGGTTATTGTCATTAGTGTACGAGTCAATAATAACCTTAGAATCACCTATCAAAAATAACCTAGGTACCTGTTTCATATATGAAAAATATAAAATTAACCAAAGTGCGAACATTTCTCCTTTTGTATTTGTTCCATTCCCACAGTTCAATTTGAGTTTATAAGTGCCCAATGATGGACATTTCAGAATGGCCCCTGCCCCACATTTTGTTCCTCCTTCCTGTGATGCCCCATCGAAAAACCCTAGTGCCCCATCCCAATTAAAAGTTGTTGGTTTATCGAACGTAATCTGGAAAGTGTCATGTGATAGTTTTTGTTCCCCCAGATCCAGTAATACGTAGTTGCACACTCTAGAAAGGTTTATTTCCTTATCTTAAAAAATCATCAAATTTCTATGCTTCCAAACCTCCCAGTTGATAAAACATGGTAATTCATTCTAGTTTTCATTTCTTTTTGTCCAGTTTAATATGCTATTTTCAAACTGTCCTCCTTGCCAATTATTAACCAACTTTAATTCCTTAGTTACTCTATGCCAAAAAATTTTTATAAACCTACATTCCCCAAATAAATGTAACATAGTTTCTTCACTATCCGTGCAAAGAACACACAAACTAGGACCTTGAAATCCCCTTTTTATCAAATTATCCCAAGTAAGTATTCTTTGTTCCAATAGTAGCCATATAAACAATTTTACCTTTATTGGTAATTGCCACTCCAAGATCTCATTATACCATAATTTTGTCTCTTCTCCCCTGCCCTCCAACATTTGAACCTTATATGTTAAATTAGAGGTTACATGTCCTTCATTGGTATCCCAAGACCAAAACAAGCTATCTTTCTCATCAGTAAGTTCTATTCCTGCACTTACCAATCCTTTAGTATAGTTTATCCATTCATCTTTTAGAGCTCCTTCTAGGCCTAATGTATCAACAATTTTCCACCTTGTAGGATTGAGTCCTTGCTGTGTAAATGACCCTGCATGTGCCAGGCAAGTGATCCCTTATTATTTTAACTATATACAAAGATCCTCAGATAATTTATAAAAAGAGTGGGTTCCAACCATGGGATCTGCTCCTATTTTGATATCTCTCCCACTCCTCGGCTTCCAAACCAACCAATCAAAGATTATGTTCATCAAAGAGGTAAGGGATCTCCAGAAATTTGAAATTCCATTCCACTTTTTTGTCCCCTCCCTAAACCAATTCTCAACAGTTTTCTTTTTAAGATATTTTTGCATTATAACCTCATGCCAAAGTCCAGGCATCATAAGACATCTCCATAAGATTTTTTCTGCCAAATCTTGTCCAAAAATAAATATATTTTTGATACCCCATCCTCCATCCTTTTCAGGTTTTGCAATCTTTTTCCAATTTGTTAGATGTATGCCTTCTTTTTCTTTTTTACCAGACCACAAGAAGTTGAACATTCTTTTTCTAATATTGTTAAGTACACTTTTGGGAATTTTTTCCAGAGATAGCAAGTACACTGAAATATTTTCAAGTATTGATTTTACAAGAATGACTCTACCTCCCACGGTAAGCCACCTATGACTCCAAATGAGGATTCTCTTTTCAATTTTTTTCTCTAACCATAGCCAGTCCATCCTTGTGTAACAGTTTGGTTTAATGTAAAACCCAAGATACTTGAACCTTGTTTCTAAAGGCTTAACTTCAAATGGAAATAAATCCTTAAACAAAATAAGTTCCGCCTCATCCCATCCTGCTTCTAAGAATAAGGATTTTTGTTGGCTAAATTCCATCCTTGTTGCCTTGCAAAACAGTTCAAATATCTCCTTGTAACCTTCCCATTCAGCCAAGCAACCAAGCCGAAACAAAATTACATCATCTACAAACATTAGATGAGTAATGTTTAGCCCTCTCGCCAAAGGAACACCTTCAATTTTCTTGTCTTTAACCCTCCCCTGTATTAATCTACTCAGCCCTTCAATAATAATAAGAAAGAGTAGTGGGGATAAGGGACAACCTTCTCTTAAACCCCTTGAAGATTTCAAGAAACTAGTAGGTTTTTCGTTGATCAAAACAACAAAATTTGCTGAAGTCCCACAACCCATGATCCAATATGTTGCTTCTAAGCTTAGGCCAATTTGTAATAATACAAGTATGAGAAATCCCCAATCCACCCTATCATAAGCTTTGACTAAATCCAATTTTAGTACTAGCTCTTTCATATTTTCACCTTTATACTATGTACCACTTCCTGTACCACTCCAATTGCATCATTTATTTTTCTGCCTTCTAGAAACATGAATTGTTCTTTTGAAATACCAAAGGACAGAACAGTTTTTAATTTGGTCACAATTATTTTTGTAATAATCTTGTAGACCAGATTACACAAAGTTATGGGTCTAAATCCTCCAAAGGAGTCAGGTTTGCCACTTTTAGGGATTAGTGCAATAAAAGTAGCTTTCAATGCTCCCATCACTTTCCCTAACCTTCTCGACTCTTCCACTACCTCCAATAAATCATTTCCCACAATATCGAAAAATGCCAAAAAGAACTCAATAGTCCAGCCATCCGACCCTGAACTTTTTGAGCTATTAAAACCTTTTAAAGTTTTCAGAATCTCAGCTAAGAAGATTGGCTCAATTATACTATTTCCCTTTGCCTCAAAAATCATCCTTGGAAAGTTTCTTAAAACAACAAGTTCATCTGTAATGGCCAAGTTATCTTGTGCTTTAAACATGTCTTGGAAATAATCCACAACTTCTTTTTGTAAGTCCGAACTATTTGTAATAATATTTCCATCTCGCTTAGTGATATCCCAAATGGTGTTGATTTGTTTCCTATAGCTTGCATAAGCATGAAATTTTTTTGTGTTTCTATCACCTTCTGCCAACCAGTTTACCCTACTTTTTTGTCTCCATGTCTCCTCCTCTTTCTTTATAAGTACCAATTTCCTCTGCTCTTTATCCAAAACCGAATTCTTAACTTTGTCCTCCACAAACCCTCCAGGAAATTCTGAATATAATTCATCCAATTCTGATTCCAACTGCACTAACTGTTTCTTTCCTTCAGCCTTTTTCTTTCTTTCCCAAACAATTACCAAATTTTTAAGCCTGTTAATCTTCTTTACTAACGATTCCATAGGTGGTAGTATTTTTGTCTCCAACAAATCAACCCAACTGTTTTTAACAAGACTAATAAATCTTAATCCTCCAACCATATTGCATTAAATTTGAATGGGTATCTGACTATGTCGCTCCCACTATCCAACTGTAACAATACTAGCAAGTGGTCCGAGATCTTTTCGTTGAAGATCCAAGATCGGTATTTCATTCTTGAGGAGACAAGCTTTTCAGAAATCAAGAACCGATCCAATCTTTTTTCAATGTGATCCAGGCCTTCCCTACCATTCCTCCAAGTCTGAAGAATTTCAACTGGTTAAGCATCCACTAAGCCTCCAACTTGTATCAATTGACTAAAAAAATGTTGTAATGGGTCCACCCTCGCTGCATCACCCCACACTTCCCTACTAGAGACTGTAAAATTAAGGTCTCCCCATAATTAAATTTTCCAAATCAAAAATTCCGATCTTTTTTATTTCTTCCCAATAGACCATCCTATCACCATATGACTCATAAAAGTTTATCAACTTCACCTTTATATTAATGTCTTTAACGACACCCTCCAAAATAATCCCAGCAGGTGTCGAGAAAGCATCAAAATCAGCCTTGCGGGGATTCCAAACAGTGAGAAGGCCCCTCGATAGACCAATAGAATCCACTCAGCAAAAATGCCAATTAGGTAGTAATTTGGCAAATACTTCCCTAAATTTTTCATCTCGTACCATGGTTTCCCGAATGAAGTGGTTTCCTGAATGAAAAGCACATCTGGTTTCTTTTTCTCTAAAAATCTTTTGAGCGTTACTAACTTAATGGAGCCCCCCACTCCCCTTACATTCAACGTTGCCACAATCATTTTTCACCCTGGCTAGAGATTTCTGAGCTCTAAGCGCCCTAGGACCATTAACACCCTCTATACTGGAATTAGCCGAAGGTTCCTTCTCTTTTCCCAGTTTCCTTGCACTCCTTGTTTTCAGAGGAGAGAATTATTTTTCCAATCCTCCTAAAACTGCCCCTTTAATCTGAACATCCCAAATCCCCCTGCCACAAGACTTCAATCCCCTACCCCCCTCATCGTTTCCACTCTTTTCACCATGATTAAGTAGTAACTCCCTGCCAGCATAGATTGGAATCTGCGTTCGAGTTAAAACCGCTCTATAAGAGAGTAAAAAGTTAAGAATGTTTTCCTCCAAAACCGACCTCCCAATCTGGTCCTGTTCTATAAAAGGAATACAGTTCGCGGACAAATCCGCGATCGAACTGTCCTGCCCTTCTGAAAAGGCCGCTTTCGGTAAGTAGTCACCCTTCTCTTTTAATTCCGGTCCAGACTGACCACTAGTGCATCCCTTGCCCGCAGCAGAGGAAGACTGGATCCTAAAGTCTTCACTTGGTAAAGGGCTCCGAACAGAAATCAGAGGAGGAAAGTCTTGTGACTCCCTATCAGATATCCCTATACAAGTTTCAACTCCCAAAAACACTACAGAAGAAAGTTTTAAATCCCCATTAATCGTTGGCTTTGCAAAGAAATCGGGTTCAACTAAAACCTGTGTCACTCCCCTCCCTTTCCTTATCTCCGCCGAAATTTTCTATAGTCAAGATCGCCTCTCCCCCACTCACCACAACCACCGGGCTTTCAAACCTTGCTACCTCAGCTAAACAACCATCTTTATCATTATTCTCCCTCGTATTCTTATCACCATGAATGACCTCCCATTTAATCGACTCAGAAACTTCCTTCCCTCTCTTCACTGGTTTCTCTTTAAATCGAGGTCTTGTATCTAACATCGGTCCCTTACATTTATTTAAAAAATTCAAACTATAATTCAGATTGGGAGAATAGGGAAATGACTTACCGATAATAATTCAGATTGGGAGAATAGGGAAATGATTTACCGATAAATCCATTGCTATCGAGGGTGAGAGGATCACACCAGTCATTCCGCGTTTCCTTCTCAGATATTTTTTCATTGGCTTGTGTGTCGACCAACCACGCATCCACCACCGATGAGTTATCTTTAATTTGGGTATCATTTAATTATGTCTGCGTTTCTACCATCTCTGCGCTGTCAATAGTTTGGCAAATCATTTCTGAACCTTCGTGCATTCATCTTATCTGAACAGTCGATGCCTTTATCCCCCGAAAGTATATTCAAACCAGAAAACTTACGGTCCGCTGGTGTTGTGCATTGGTGACGCAAATGTCCAGTCTCTTTACACCTTGAACATCGGAATGGAACTACAACGTAATCCAATCTTTGATTAATCGTTAATCCCTGCCAGTTTATTTCTAATTCCTCGAGTAGTCCTTCAAATGTATCCATTTCTACCATAATCTTCCCAATGCGCCGATCAAAACTTTCCATCAGCTTTATGTCCACTTATATGAATTTTCCAACAGAATTGTCGAAAAGCTTGAATATTTCTGAGCTCCATAAGTCAAGAGGGAATCCTGGTAAAAGAACCCACAGGCGGCGATGTCTGACGATCTCCTTATCGAGGTTGAAATCCAAATGCCATTTTTTTAGCATCAAACTTCCGGAATTAACCACCCAATATTGCTGGAGCACCCTCTCTGCATCTGCATTACTCTTAAATGTGAAACAGTACCATCCCTTCAGAAAAATAAGCGTTTCCGGCACATACCCTAACATCTTCCCCCAGCTTGCTTCAACCCAATCACGGACATCCTTCGCCCCCAAGGCCTAGTAGCTAAATTTTCCAACCAGGCCATGAAGGGCATAAAAGCTCACCGCCTCAAAGCCAATATCTCTGCCTAAAGTCATTGCCGGATTTTTCTTTCTCGACTTCCACACTCTGAACCGAGAAACTGGTTTCGAACTCTCTCTGCAAAAGAGCCCTCCAGTTTGTCCTTGCGTGGTAGTCTCTCCTATGCCTGAAGAATCCAATCTTCCGCTCCCCCCACCTGGCTGTATAAATCTTCCCCCACTCCCCCTATCTCGCTGTGTGTCAGAAGGATTACGGTTTTCTACACAGTCGCCTTCATGATGCTGCTCGCCTGAAAGAACGACGAGCTGAGGTTTATCCGAGGACATTACATATGGCGCGACCTTCCTAGCCCTTCCACTTCTGTCTGGACCTGTTACCCCTATTTCTCCCCACAAATTTGCATCTCCCTCCCCAACTGTTGGGGGGGTAAGGTCACTCCAATCCCTCTATCGTGATTCCCACCGAGTGCAGTAAGAGTTTCTTTCCTTACCTCCACTGCAGATCGTGAAACCTGAACCGCAGGCGTCTTCTCTGCCTTGAAACATCCCCCATATTCCGACTCCCTAGAGAACATCTCATTTATTGCATCGATAGTCCCACTCCGTGCAGGATCGACGGTAGGATCGCCAGGTGTCTCAGAAAATGTGTCGCTGGACCAACCATCCCCCACTACCGCTAAATGCTCCCCTGCCAACCTTAAAGATTTTTTTGTACCTCCATAGCTCCTCCTTGTACTCCGCATCGGATTTGTACAGTTCTGTTTGACTCCACCAATGCTCTTCCGACGATTCCACCAAATGGGCCCCTGCTCCAGTCGCCATCTCAATCATCATTAAATAACGCGAGATTAACCTACCCTAGCCCCTACTGCTCCAATGTCCACCTCACCTGAAAGCCATATCTCTCCTGTACTCTAACCCCAGAATACCAAAGCAGGCCTCCAGCTGCCATCCCCTGTGCGGGGTCCAATAAGATATATTAACTTATAATCATCAAGTAAATATGTCTGTAATAGTCTAATTGAAGCAAAAATTAAAGTAAAGTGAAATATAAAATATAATGATAATTTAGTTTGTGAGATTAATAATATTTATAAAATGTTTACCTAAGTTAATATTTTACAAGTTTATTATATAAATTATCTTTTATAATATCATATAAATAAGAAATATTAAACAATTTATAATTATATCTTTTGTAATATCATATAAATATTAAAGAGTTTATAATTATAATTTTTTGTAATATCATATAAATAAAAAAATTTAAACAAAATATTAAACAATTTTAATTGAAGGAATATTCACAATATGTAAGTAAAAGAACAGTTACAATATACAACCTAACTATGCTTTTAAAATTTATGTAAGATCCCTATTACTATTATTTACTCTTGTAAATAATGATTTTGTTCCTTGTAACCATTACTACAACAACCACATAATATAAAAACCATTGTCTTACATCAACTAGCTAATATAACAACCATTTTTTATTTTAAGTTGTACATTTAACATTTCATTTTGATGGCATTCACCACCACTCAAAAAAACAAAACACACTTAAAACTATATTTGAGAGTGCTCATTCTTGAAGAAGCGTTTTGGAGTTATGTATTTGAAAATTTATAACATATTGGATCACATGAATAATTGTTTTACTATTTTATTAGATAGATATTACAACAACCCATAAAATAAATTAAATAAAAAAAAACTTGAAATAATATTAAATAAAAAGAAGTTTACCATGATGCATATCATTGTTGAACATTTAACACTTAGCATATAACCAATGCTATGCATGGAAAAGATGTAGCAACATTTAGGAAAATACTAGTCCTGCTCTCTACCTCCCAGATGGAATGTTTGTTTTGGAATCAGAACCATTGGCCATCGTATCCACCTTTGCCCAGGTACTTACACGAGCTAGGAAGGAGTGATCTTGTTTCATCGCAGTGAAGAGAGATTGCAGGAGAGGAGATGAGAATGCAGATAGGGAACTTACTTTTGCATTTTTGCTCATTAAGGTTCATGATAAAACCATATGGTTTAATGAGTTGATTCTGATGGATGTTGAGGTTATTCACAGAATAAAAAGTCTTCCCATTAAAGGAGAACATGTTAAATTTGTTTCCAGAAACAACAATAGCTAGATCAAAAGTATTGAAAGAAGGAATTCCAGGGATTTAAAAATTAGTTATATTAGGAGCACGATTCATCAGTGGATTTCAATTAAATACTCTAATAAGATAATCCTAATA
This sequence comes from Picea engelmannii, assembly GCA_009831015.1. Lineage (NCBI taxonomy): Eukaryota > Viridiplantae > Streptophyta > Pinopsida > Pinales > Pinaceae > Picea > Picea engelmannii. The sequence continues at coordinate 28,436 of ML783782.1, forward strand.
TAACTGTGACAACAAGAACTCCAAGGGTTTAAAAATTAGCTATATTAAGAGCAAGACTAATCATTGAATTGCAATTAAATACTGTAATCAAATAATCCTAATATTACCGTGACACCAAATTGTGTTGACAATCACATAGAGAAAAATATGCAATTATAATATTAATATGTACATGTAATCGAAGCCCTACAATTATTGAAAGATTGAAAGTTGTTTTTCTCCAAAGGCCGATACAAATCCAATTGTTTCAAGTCCATTCTCCTCTTCTATCAGATACGACCCACACACAGGACCACTAGAATTAGACTCTACAAAGACAAACCAGATCATGGATAAAGAAGAGAGGACAAGGTAAATGTTAAAGATGTCCTCTTCCTCTCTATATATATCCTTCTAATATTTTTTACAGTTCTTAAATATTTTCCTACAATTATTTTTTTAAATAAAAGCTCTTTGAGGTATATATAATTCCTTTCTAGAGATAGAAGACTCGCTTAGTCATTGCAGATGATAACTCAACCATTCAAATCTATAGTTTCATGGATTCCTCGTCCATTTAAGGCAAAATTAATAAAAAAATATGCCAAGAAAAAATCAATCAATGACCAGTGTGAAGCCTATAAGTAAGAAATGTTGTCCTTGTTGTCGTCCTCTCCTTACTATCGGTGAGGAGATTCATTTTCATCCAAAATGTGCAACTCATGATTTCTTATAAAATTTCAACTAAGAACACAATAACAATATGCGCAACTGCAAAAGTATTGAACTCTTATGGTAAAAGAGCATAACAGAAAGAACTTTCTATTGTCTTGTACCCTAAATCCCATTAATAAGTGATTTTCCTATTATTTTTCCACGAGTACGCTTCTTTGCACATGCAAGTCATATTCAATCCAAAAGTAAATATTTGATGTTACTGTTTCAAACAAATAACATGAAGGCGACTTGTTTTTCACTAAAATACAACATGTTTGCAGCCATTGTGCAAATCTAATCAAGGCATGGGTTTGTACATGTTCTAATTTTGCAAGGAAATCATCTGGCCACTTTAAAATATGAAGTAAATGAATACATATGTGATCATATGACCATGTAGAACATATATTAGATATCGAACAAATCAAATTTAGCTCCAAAGTTTCTTACATCCAACAACAACTGAATCATTCTCACAATAAGCCTCTAGCCCATCCATTAGTCCACTTGAAGTTGCTCAACGTGAATCTTGTTTCAACTTCCCTTCCTTGAGATTATTAATTGAAAATGACACATTCTTTGAAAAACACACTAGTTCCATGATTCCATCTATATCTTATTGATGCACAAAATTCTTTATTTATATGATATTAGAAAGTAGTTAAGGGCCATGGACAATGGCAAGATTTATGAATCCATAGTAAGTAGGAATGGTTGTAAGTAATAAAGGTAAGCAGTAGTATGTTGTTGACCTAGAATGTCTTAACCTGATAAATATGAAGGAAAGAATCAAATTTGAATGGCCAGTCTGAGGTCAGTGAGTAAGAAATGCCAACAATAGTAGGAGGTTGGTAGGGGCCCACATTACTGAAGGGGAAAATCTTAATCATGTCATAGAATTTGTTGGTGAAGAAAGAGTCTGAAGAAGACTACACAACTATGTAATGGAAAGATAAAACCTAAGAACAGATGGATAAAAAAACAACATTAAAAACAGAACCCAATGTTGTTGTTTTTTTTCAGTTTTGGTTCATTCTTTTTACCACAAATTTAGCTCTCATTTTTTCTTGAATCATGCAATATTTAATATATCATTTGAGAACCAGAAAGTTATGAGTTTGCATGATGTTATATATAGACTAAATGAAGTCAACGAGTCTGCAATTCCCTCGAGTCTAGACTCGGAATCCGTAACAATCACCCATATGATTTTCCCCACTTTATATGCATCCTATGTTGATCCATATGGCGCATTAGCTATGTATTTTTGGATGGATAGAAATTATGGAGTCTCGACCAACTTTGAAGGTCACATCCAACAAAAGTTACTAGATGGTGCAGGCTAAGTCCATCAAGATGTGAGGGGATGGTGTAGGCTAATTCCATCAAGATGTGAGGGGACAGTGCAAGATAAATTCATCAGGCTAAATTCATCAGGCTGGTTGTCACTATAAACCCTAGGTTAGTGACAACAACCCGCAAGCCAGAGGCTAGAAGAAAAATTATGCTTTAGCAAGGACAGAGCCCTCCAAAAACACACCCACTAGGAGGTCCCACTCAAGGGGTGTCTATCCTTCCACCCTTATCACAATCGACACTACTTCGGTGCTTCATATAAGATTTGAACCACAATGGATATGTTAACTTACATTGGTTTTCGTTTTCAATGGTTAGTCATGTGAGTCATGTTTTGGAGGTTTCTTTCTGTAAAATTTCCATTTGAAGTTTCAAGGCCTCTTATGTTTATTTCTGTAAAATTTCCATTTGAAGTTTCAAGGCCTCTTATGTTTCTTTTTGTAGAATTTCCATTTGAAGTTTCAAGGGCTCTTAAAATGGAAAATGGTTGATATAAGTTGTTCTTCAAAAACCATATAGGCATATTGCTAATTTGGATTCTCTTTTTTTGGTTGGGCATAAAGACTTAGGTGGGATTCATTCCTAGTAGCATTTCACCCAAAGAATTATCCTTTGGTGACAAATTTTTCTCATCAAAGAAAGCCCTTGATTTGAAATTAACCTGGTATGAATTGGATCGTGAAAGTATTGTTTTTCTCTATTTCAAGTTGTACTCCTTTTTCTAGGAACAAATATTGCAATACAATTGATAGTTTTGTATTTCATTACGTAATTAACTTTCTTATGGTTGACTCTTTTTGTTTTCAATGATCCAAACCAATGGCGATGATACTTGATCCTCCGTAAGTACTTCAAACCCTATCAAATCTTGTCATTTTTTCATAATCCAGGTTCTTATGTATATTATAGACCTTCATCTCTTACAATAATGGTTCGGTGTAAACAAGGTATGTCTATGCTTAGAATTCAATTTAACAAGTTAAAAATGGTTCTACAAAAGTCTTCTTCTATGCGTGAAATATGAAATGTATTTTTCTCCTTTTCTAGTTTAACAAGGGAAATTGATAGATGTAGAGTTAACTACTTAAAGTGGACAATAGTTATTAATAATAATACGCTCAAAAAATGAGGTCCTAAAGGTAATACTTATTTTTTATTTTTTTAACCTTAAGTGAAGGGTGAATATGTAATATGTTGCACTATACAGATATTGCTCAGTCAGAGCAATTGAAATTCTTTCTGAGCTGGATGGCCAATAATGGCTTACTTACTAGGTTCTATACTCATTGATTACCCTTTTCGAGCTCTCTTAATATAAGGTTCTTTCATGGTAAGATACAATTATCTAATTGTTTATAAACGAGTTTGAGATATCTAAAACAAGTTTTCTCTCCATTAAAATTAAAGTAGGATGATCACAGTTCAAGACGAAACTCAAATACCGTTTATATGTGACAAGTTACCCATCTGGCCTTATATAAAATTGATTGTGTCATTCTAGATGGTCTTACCAATGTTCAATGGAGAAACATACATATATGAGAATTACGTTAGAAATTTTGTTGGAAAATATCGACCCAATTCAGATCTACCAAGATGGAAAAAGCAAGTCCTTCAAAAGATTATCCCTAATGCAAGAGATGGAGTCGAACTCTATATTGCACAACATGGGGCTGGTGAATTTGAAAATATCATTAAAGAAGTAAGGACTAGACCTATTTATTTCCACTTGTTTCCTATGCTTGTCTATTCTGCTCAGAATTTAAATACGTTTGAATTCCTTTAAGGGTGAAGAAAATCTTGTTTCATTTATGAAGCGACAAGACTCAAATAAAAAACATATCAGTCAGGGTTCAATAGCACAAGTAGAAATTTATTTTTTTGGCTTATTCCTTCGGTTTGTAATGTTCTCTTTGATATCAGCGTTAATCATCCAATATGCAATTGCAATATCCCACTCCTACGTGCACTGAGCGAGCTTATTATTTAAGGACACTTTCTTGCAAGTGATCCATATTATTATACTATTGGTCGTTTGATTATGATTATGATACACTTATGGATATGGTGATAGGTTATTTTGTTGTATTGACATAAACAAGTGCTATTGATTGGGTTCTCTTGAGTGTGTAGGACTTTGGACCTTGAGGATGCAGAGGCATCGATGAAATCCCCTGGACTCTGGATTGAGTTAGGGAGTGGACTAATGGTTTTTTATTATTGTTGATATGACATATGCACATATGATTAGATGTTGTCATAATTGATTGTATTTCTGACATGATTCATTGATGATGCAGGCTGATGATAGCTTGTCGACCGGACTCACATGTGGATTAGAGGGGTCACGCATGACAACCAAAGACGTTGAGGGAGAGGTGTGGACAACAACCCTGACACGGCCTACTAGCACTCTTTTCGTGCCTCAAACTATAGCTTAACGATTACCTAGTTAGAGAATACCCACGATGTTGTGAGGGAATACTGTGACAGTCACTCACAATTATTCTAAGGGGCACGCAATCAGGTAGGGGCCTTATTCCTTATAATCCCTTAGTCTTCCACAAGATCACTTGGCGGAGTATTGACTCCGAGGGTTTTTTATATATACCAAGTCAGTCAAGAGGCGAGTGGCACCCTTGGAGCACGTAGTGCATGCTGAAGGGCATGTCGCACAAGAAAAATATAAAGAGGCGAGTGGCACCCTTGGAACACGTAGTGCGTCCTAAAGGGCATGTCAGGCAAGGGAAACAAAATGAGGTGAGTTGCAGCCTTAGAGGACCTAGTGTGTCCTGAAGGGCATGTCTCGTTGTTAACTAATGAGTGAATAAACCTATATGGCCTTAGAACTAATAATGTGACAAGAAAGATTTAAAAACATTTTCTCCATTAAAATGTCGTCGAGCCTAGGAAAATAAAATCTAGGTCTAAGTGATACTTGTGGAAAAATAAAAATAAAATAAAATAAAATAAATAATACTAATAATCATCATTGAACATGTGACGAGAAGGAGGTAAGAAATTCAATTAATTAAAAAAAAAATGAAATTACTTTGGGAGATTAAATTTTTAAAGGGAAATGATTTCTTTGTTACACATGCTAATTAAAAATTTATTAATTAAAAAGATAAAGGGGAAAAAGATATGTTTCTACACTTTAATTTGAGTTTTAGATAAAATGGGAAAAGAAGGAAACATAAAAATTAGGAAACTGAGGCAAAAACGGGAAACATAAAGAAAAAGGGAAACAGAAGGAAAGATCAGAATGACCAACTTAGTAAGGAACCTTGGCTTTAAGAACTTTCTAAATTGAACTCAAATAGGAATTTAGTAAGGGCGTAAGTCATTAATTTGTGTAAGGGAATATGGGGACACGTAGGAGCGATTCTAGGAATGCTTTTAGGTCGGTAAGGGAAATAGGAGTAATTAAWTAATTAATGAAATTAATTTCTAGTGCAATGAAGGGGATGGGTGACATGTGTACAGSGAGGAGTTTTCTGAATTAAATTGTTAAACAATAAATTAAATGGGAATTTGGGAAAGAGGTGACTTAGAAATTCTATATAAAGGAGGGAGGAGGAGAAGGATGGAGAGATGTTGGTTGCATAACGTTACACTGCATAGTTTTTGACTTGACTGACTTATCTTGTGGGAGTTGGGAAACCCATCTCGGTGAGGAGTGGTAGCTCGACCTTGCGAGATGAGCTGGGAGCTAGTTGTTCTTTGGTTTAGTGTGCATGGCCCCTTTTCGGCTCAGGGGTCTAAACGGGAAGAATAGTACCCCTAGCATTGGCTGGGAGGTACTAGTGAAGTCATAGCGGTCGACAAGCGGGAGCAGGATGGAGTGCGCAAGACAAAAACTCAGAGCGATTGACTTGGGCTATGGTACGCATGCTTTTATTTTGAATGGTATGGTAATATTGATCTCACACTTTCATTTCTGTACTTTAATTGAGTAAATACAATTCTTTTACTTAGTGTCTTTAATCGAGAAATTAAAATCATCATTGTTTACGGTCACTGCAACGATTGATCTCCTTGGCCATCGATCCTTGATTGCTTGACGGTTCTGTTGTTTATTTGATTATTTGAAGAGTTTTCACCTTATCTTTCGTCCTCATGCCTAGATCATCAGTCCACGCCTGAGTAGTCATCCAAGAGATGGATCGATGATCATCATTTTGGTGTTAATACACCTATAGATCCTAATGCCCTGATTTTCTATATATGGATGATGAGCGAATGATAGTTTTCCCAGTTATCTACACCTGTTGACTGTTCCTGGCTCAATGATTGTCTTGTGCCTTATTGCGGTTGATTACCTCTGCAATTGCTTATCTTTTTACTCTGCATTCCGAATTGTACTTTATACTTGCATTTTCATACTTCTGGCTTGTGTATTTCCACTGCATTATAACTTACATTTCCGGGCGATTTACCCAACCCTTACACAAAATATACACCTTGATTTTTGTGGCTCATTACCCAATTTTCCCTTAAGATTTGCGTGGCCCTTCCCACAATGATTTCACTTGGAAATTATTTTGTTTTCACTTAGCTCTTTCTCATTGCGTTGCATGCATTTTTTTTTATAGATTTGCATTCGTTTTTACCCAAATTTTTATCCTCCAATTGTATATTGTTGTATTGCTTATTGTATCATAGCCTTGCCTATTATTATCACACTGAAAAATGTTACCAGCCTTAAAATGTGAATTTACCCTTGATTTAATGCCAATGGAATTTTTATTACACAACAATTGTATGTGGATGGAGTTTTTGCCTATGGATGGAATTTTTACCGGTGGGAATGGTGATTCCCTACATTTTTATATGTATCATGATGACTTGTTTACATTAGCCTGCGGTTTTCTATATATCATCATGATTCCCGTGGATGGCATTTTTTCCTGTGGATGTCATTTTTACCTACAAACATGGTGATTCCCTGCATTTTAATATGTATCATGATGATTTGTTTACCTTAGCCTGCGATTTTCTATATATCATCATGATTCCGGTGGATGGCATTTTTACCTGCAGGAATGGTGATTCCCTGCACTTTTATAGGTATCATGATGACTTGTTTACCTTAGCCTGTGATTTGTTATACATCATCATGATTCCTGTGGATGGAATTTTTGCCTATGGATGGTGTTTTTACCTACAAGAATGGTGATTCCTTGCGTTTTTATATGTATCATGATGACTTGTTTACCTTATCCTACAATTTTCTATATATCATCATGATTCATGTGGATGGCATTTTTACCTGTGGGAATGGTGATTCCCTGTGTTTTTATATGTATCATGATGACTTGTTTACCTTAGCCTACGATTTTCTATATATCGTCATGATTCCCATGGATGGAATTTTTTCCTGTTGATGACGTTTTTACCTTTGGGAATGGTGATTCCTTGCGTTTTATATGTATCATGATGATATGTTACCTTAGCCCGCAATTTGCTATATATTGTCATGATTCCCGTGGATGGCATTTTTACCGATAGGAATGGTGATTCCCTATGTTTTTATATATACCATGATGACTTGTTTACATTAGTCTGTGATTTTCTATATCTCATTATGATTTCTTTGGATGGCGTTTTTACCTGCGAGAATGGTGATTAACTGCGTTTTTATATATCATTATGACAACGTTATTTATGCCTACACTTTTATTTATTCATCTGCGTTTCCATTTAAATATACCCCAACCCCTTTTGGCTATCAGTATGATGTATTTAGTAG